>VZTV01063299.1:0-23990 GCA_013400875.1 Anhinga rufa
GTACAATCCAAGAGTCTCCGAGTTCCTACACGAAGCAGATCTTCAGCTTCTTGTTAAAAGCGCACTGTAAACGTATCCTTATCTCTACCACAGGCTCACAAGCAGCCGGAAGGAAACAGCACTGACCACGTCATGGCAAATTAGAACAGGCAAGAAAACTGCTCAGTACAATAGCAAAGAAAAAAACAACATAGCCCAAACTACGGAATGTAAACAGCTTCACTGGAGGGATGCGTGCTTACAGCTCCCATGTTTCCATTTACTCCTCAGCACCAAAGCGAAACATGGTCAACATGAGCTTATAAAGAGGTGTGCTGCATCACTTCTGGGGAAAAAGGCGAGCACAAAACAATCTCTTTATACAACTAAGGTGATCAATACAGTAATAATAAAAAAAAAAATCTACCTTTATCAAAAGAATAACAGAAACAGGTGTCTAAAATTAGGAGCCTAAAGGAATAAGTTGGTGCCTAGGAATTTAAATCCATATGTTTTTAAGGAAGCACAATGTGTGGTGCCTAGTGTTATGATCAAAATTCTTTAAACTGCCTTTGATCGAGGGCTGCTGTGACAGAAGAATAAGGGGCAGAGGTGTAACACATACCTATCCAGACCAAGACCCCCAAGAAAGCCTCTGAGTGACTTCAGTGCCACTGGCGAGGCTTAACAACTGCCTTTGTAGAGGAGGTTTAGCTTTGCCTTGTTTTTGCAGTAGGCTGAAACTCAAAAATGAAGGGCATCTTCCTCTCCCCAATGCCAAGCAATTTAATTAGGGAGGATCATGTCACAGGCTCATACTCCCTCACTCTAGGAAATGTAACAGCTGCTTTTCCCATATAGATTGTGGTATTCTCAAATTCCTAAGTAGTGATGGCAGACCATTCTAGCATTTAAGTCACTAGAGCCTACCCTTCTAAGAAATCAGGAAACCCAAGATTATGCAAACAGGAGAACCTCCCCAACTTCCAAAGCATGCTTTAATTAGCTGTTAAAGGGTTCATAAGAGTAGCCACAACCCTAACTAGAGAATATTTGCATTAATGAGAGCTACATGCATGAACAGAGAAGGATGTGCTTTGGGAACCATGACTGTTCAACCTCAGCACTTGCCATTTTGCAGGATGACTAGTATAGCTAATAAGGCTTTCTCTGTACTTCAGCAGGGTTATGGCACTGAAAGCACTACCTGCAACCATATAATCCTGCCTGGGTAACTTCCCTAAATGTAATTATTTGGCCTCGCCAAATAAGATAAGATAAGATCTTATAAGAATGCCATTAAGAAGTTACAGACACATGCCAGCGTGGTGGGACTAAGACCAACTTGTCCCATCCCAGACTCCTACCATCCTGTATGCCAGCCTGAAAATAAAGTACATAGCCATAGAATATATAGTTTAATATCTACTACAGACAATGATTGAAATGGTTCAATCTATGTCAACAGGGACATACCAGCTCTTTCAGAAGAAAGGAAAGGTATGGAAATTTATTTAAGTACAACTTCTATTTTGCTTACTGCCTAGAAATAAATTCTAACTCTCCAATAAGATGAAAGAATAATATTTTAAGTCACTCCCTCTAATCAGTGAAGAGGAACTTCACCCCAGACGATCACCAGGCAAACACAAGAACCTGCTCAGGTTCCAAATGGAGACTTATTTTAAAACAGGGGTTAAGCTACTTGTCCAGGGAGAACCAGAGCTGGAGTACAGCAAGGGCCTATAATCATCTCCGTTACTCTAATTGAAGCCATATGGGTGAACAAAGAGTACAAGTTCTTAAGGTCCAGTAACTTTCTAAGGTCAGTAACAATTAACAGCATCAATGTAAAATCAGGTTAAATTAAGTGTTGCAGACACAAGCTGCCTAGTAAGCTCATGAAGTATAAGGAAAACTGGAGGTACAGCCACTTTAAGACAGATTTTAGAAGTTCCCTGCAGGCACTGGGAACTGGCATATTCTTCCCTTAGTGCCAGGTCGCTCACTATTCTGTAAAATGCTAATATTTTACAGCAGATACTACAATACCAAGATGCACACTAAATGCCTAAGATCCAAAAGCTGTGGCAGCAAACTTACTAGAAGGCATAAAGAAATTTTTTTATACTTTTTATTAAAAAAATAAACCAAACAAAACCCTCAATGCAAAACTAATCATGATTTAACATCATTTAAGAGACTGCAGCAGCATAACGCACTTGTTCCCCAAGGGATCTGCACAAACACTACTTAGAACAGTCACGCTTCATGGTAACATGAAGTTCCTAATCATCTGATACCACTGCAGGAACAGACATTCAAAAGCTGTTTTATGAATTTTGCACCACGGTGACACAGTGATGTAAGACTATATAGCACACTGCTCCTTCCCCCTTACATCCCCCTTCCCAAAACCACCAAGGAATCTATAAAGTCAAACGATACTTTCTTCTTACAAGAAAAGAAACATCTAACCACAACATTATGACCAAAGTCAAAGACAAGTGAGTAAAAAGGCTTTAGTGAGCTTTTATATCTAACTTGATACAGGTTAGGCACTCAGCCTATTATTATTTACAGGAAATTTTTCATTACTGCTTTAGCAGTATGCAGTAATAGCAAATGATCCATTGGGCAGCATGGCAAAATAATGCAGAAGTACTTTTCTTTAACCCATACCACTCTCTCTGGCATATAGAAAACAAGAGTAGCTTTTCACAGAAGCCAGCACAATTCTAAGCCAGCTATATTCTCCTCCACATCTATTTTCATAAACTGTGCTTTCATTATTCCAAGTATCACAGGATCCTGCTGTCTATAGGCTAACACAAACATGACTATTGTTTTTGCTATATAATACCACTTATCTCCCTGCCCGATTTTACATACATCTGTGAGTAGAAAATGTTATTTGCAAACAGCATAAAAAGCGTAAATTGTATTCACAGGCACAATAAGCTTGACTACATACAAATAATCCTAGGAGAAAGGGAACCCAGTATGTATTACCATAAAATTTACATCAAATTTTCAGAACTACAGAATACGTAAGGTTTTGCTTTTATTTTCACTAATTGTTGTAGAAACACATTATAAAAAGCAATATTAAGACACAGCAATATAAATTAACATCTTAATTTTGCTTAGTCCTTGAAACTGACCATACAAATCCATTACATGTCAATACTTCTGGAAATTCCCCCCCTCTACTGATTTCAACATCCAGAAACAACCTCCTCAAAAACCTGTCTGTCAAAAAGCACATTCAGCCAATTTAACACTGCTACTCTGGTATGCCAGAAGACACATTGGAGGACTCCTCCCAGCTAGAAATCACCACTTTTTTCCCTACCACACTTCACCATATATAGCCTGCACTTAACCCTCTTTCACCAGTTCAACAAAAGCTTGTAAGAAACACCTCCAGAACCAACATTTTTGGTCCCAGTGGTGAAGCTGCAATACCGTAACTAGTATCAAATCCACAATTTCTCCTTCAACTCCCGACAATATGAGCCGGCATAGCCCACACTGCCTTAGCATTCATGCACTGTAATGCAGCACACACTGAAATAACACTGTGGCACCAGACTGGAGCAGCGTGTGCCAGGCACAAACCCAAAAATTTGCTGAAAAAGTTCAGGTCTAAACCTGGAAGGCTCAGGTCTTGGTACTGAGAGCACCCCAGCTGAGCTGAAACTCCAGCAAGCTACTGGATCCAGTCCCATTTAGGGATACTAAAGATGACTATAATAATCCTGCACTGCCTTTTTTGTGAAATTAGTTAAGATCATTCATACGTTTAAAATTAAGGACCAGCTTAGCTGCTTTAAGATTCAAATGCAGATCTGAATCCCAAATTACAGCTGAAACAGCTCAACTCCTTTAGCACAGGGACAAATGACTTACGATTGAAGTTTCCTACTGATTTTCTAAGGCAGTCTGCAGCATTAGCGCTAGCCTAGAATCATCAAAGTTGTGACTTAACAGAAATGGAGAGCTGAACCTCCTTCTCAACACCATCTTGGATGTGGGAGGAAGAGGGGAGTGAATGAGAGGAAGCGGAAGAATGAAGACATCACCTGGAAATTTTCGACTGAAAGACTGAAAACCATCCTGGGTGAGGTCAGACAAGCACATGGATGGTAACCGCACGGTGTCACTCCAGTTTCTCGCTCCTTTTTACCAGCGGAGGTTAAGGATGGCTCAAAGCCAGAGCCAGTTCACCCTCTGCAGAGTTGCATCTTCTTAAGATACTGTACAAGTAATACAACGTAGAGTCTGGTTTTCTTAAAAAGGGGGGAAAAGCTGAATGCTATCGCAGTTCTTGTACTGCAGAAATCCCAAACCCAAGATGATCTTTATGTATGGTCCACACTAAGCATAAACACTAACAATATAGTCTACTGTGGCATTCTTCACAGGTTGATTATTCTTATTCAATAATATTAAGAAAACACAGAATCACAGAACGGTCGGGGTTGGAAGGGACCTCTGGAGATCATCTTGTCCAGCCCCCCTGCGTGAGCAGGCACACCTAGAGCAGGGGGCACAGGACCATGCCCAGGCTGGGTTTGAATGTCTCCAGGGAAGGAGACTCCACAGCCTCTCTGGGCAGCCTGTGCCACTGCTCTGGCACCCGCACAGGAAAGAAGTTTTTTTCTCATATTTAAGTGGAACCTCCTGTGTTCCAACTTGTGCTCATTGCCCCTTGTCCTGTCATCGGGCACCACTGAGAAGAGTCTAGTCCCATCCTCTTGACACCCACCCTTCAGATACTTATCTTCTCTTCTCCAGGCTGAACAAACCCAGGTCTCTCAGTCTCTCCTCATAAGGGAGATGCTCCAGTCCCCTGATCATCCTTGTGGCTCTCTGCTGGACTTGTTCCAGCAGCTCCCTGTCCTTCTTGAACTGGGGGGCCCAGAACTGGACACAGCACTCCAAATGCGGCCTCACCAGGGCAGAGTAGAGGGGCAGGATGACCTCCCTTGGCCTGCTGGCCACACTCCTTTGAATGCAGCCTAGGATACCCTTGGCCTTCTTGGCCACAAGGGCACATTGCACAGAACAGTGGCTTTGAACCGTGTCCTTAGACCCAGGGCATCTGTAGTCGGCAAAATGACAAGCAAGAAGAACAAGTTAATATATGTTACTTGGCACAAGAAGTTTCTGAAGGCTCAGTATTTCAACTGCTCACACAAATTAAAGGAGATGAAAAAACAACATGGTAAGTAGATATCACCAAGGAAGGAAAGAAACAACGTTAAGGAAGAGCCTGAAATCTTCTGAAAGCATCCACACTGCCTAGGGGAAACTGCAAAAAGCAGCTGACATAATAAAAGTCAACAGTGACCTTTGCCGAGCTTTCATTAAGGACAAAGAAACCATCGGTATCAATAAATCCCTGTTTTGCAGCCAGGCTGGAAACCAGCCTGTTCCACTCTCAGTACATATACAGCAAGGAGGACAGAGAGTAAGAGGGTTTATCTGTTAAATATAAACAAGCATTAAAAAAAAGAAAAGGAATTGGCACACAATTCAGTCAATACAAAAGAAATTAAATGAACCCTCCCTTCCCTAGATCTCACATAAAAGCCTGTTTACTCCAAAGAGAGCAGAAAGCACAAACGCAAGCAACAAGCTCTTCTTTGCCATCACAAATTAAAAAAAAAATAAAAAAAATCACATTTTCATCTTTTTTCTTTTAGCCTGAATATTTATTATGAGGCAAGATTCCTTTCCAGACTATTAACAGTAACAGCTCCAGCACTGTTTACAGACTCCCCCACCCCTGAAAACCTTCTTCTTCCTATCTCCCACATTCCCTGATACTTTTTTAAGTCCCTCTTATTTAGCACATTTATACAACACAGCTGTTGTACACAAATGCAGCAACCCAGTAGAGCGCTGCTGGGAAATCTGAAGAAAATTACAGTGTGGTTGAGGCTTTTTTTCCCTCTGTATCCTCTCCTGCCAGCATGCCTAATGTGTAAAGGTAGCCCCAAATCAGCGTAGGTGTGTAGACGTAGGGCACTGTAAATAATTGATTTATGCTGCAGCAACAAAAGATCAGACTACCACCGAAAAGCCAGTCCTAAACAGCAAGCTAAAAGATATTGAGGCAAGGAAGGCTCTCCCTGACTTTGCTACTGAAGCTCTTGAGCTCTGAATAAAGTATTTGAACATCTGCTAAGATAAAGAGCAAGCCTCCCTAATCTGATCAGGCAAGAGAAAGGCCATGCTGGGTTTTAGTTACCTCTCCTCAAAGTGTTTGCTCTTGCAAAGTAGAGCCAACTCAACAGGAAAAGTTAGCTGGAACTCGCCCTAAAGAGAGGGAGCAAGGGCACTACAAGGGGAAGCAAGGGTCCAAATCCTCTTTGCCCACTTCCCCATTCACCTGAGAAGAACATACTGAATCTTGCTTTTCTACACGCTGGGTGCATGGCATGTGAAGAAGAGGTTAGGGAGATGGGACATCACACCACCAGCCCTCCTTTCCTCCCCAGATTGAGTAAGAGATCGGACCTCCTTCCCTCCCCGCCTTTCCCCAAGCCCCTCCCCCCCATTAAAACTGCTTAGTGGATTCAAACACCATTTTCCAGCTGCCCAAATTGCACTTTTTGGCACATTAGACACATAGAAGATGAGTGTAGATTTTCAGAAGTGGTTATGTGACCTAGCAGCTTTGGCTATCCTATTAGGGATTCGAAACTTTTCAGATAGAATTTGGGTTACTAAAGGCTCAGCTCACAGATAAGCTACATTACTTCAACTACAGTTAGATAAAAAACCATGTGATTTACTTCACTGCATAGCACCTACTCTAAATGCCTGCATACACATATCACTTGCAGTTGCATAAACATACTTCATCCCTATTTTTATGTGTGTATGTGAGCACACACACACATACATATACACCCAAAATAAATATATGAAACGTGTGCCCTTCTACTGACTTGGCTTTTTACTGTTGATGTAGCTGTTTTGGCTACCAAAGAAGGAAAAACCCCACAACCTCCCACATTGCTCTACAACAAGGGGATATGCAGTAGTGCTCCTCTGCTTCCAGTTCAGTCACCTCCACCCATTGCTGGGGTACTGCTGGGAGAATATTCAGCTTGATCTTCCTCTCATCCACTGAAGGCCAAACAAACGAGATTAACTGGATGCCCCCTAAGAGGGACAGCGTCCCCCAGGCAGTGCATGGGGAACTCACACAGTCTGCCAAGCCTGTGAGAACCCAGCAGTCAGTCTGCCAGCCCGGGGAACAGAGCAGTACTAACATCTCAGTCTTGCAAAGATAACATCTGTGCATAGTTACTGTCAAAAAGGGGAGAGACATATGGGCAAGGCCCATTTCACCACCTGAAAAACCTTGGCCACAAGGCCACAGTCACACTGAGCTTCCTGCTGTCCAACAGCGTGACTGACAGTCTTTCTAAGGACTCCGTTATGGACTATTTGAAGGTCTCTTATCCTAACAACCATCAGGTTTTGCTATGAAGAACATTTCCGACTGCATGGCCTTATTTAGCAATATCTCATAGATCCAAGGGCCAGCCTAAAACAGCAACATTCATAGCAAAGACCTGCTTCTCCATAATGGTACAGGCACACACTAATCTCCAGTAAATGCAGAGGCTAGGGAGTGTGGTTTGCTGGTCCAGAACTCTTGGGAATCACTAACTTCGTCTGTCCTTTGACTCTACCTTTGTAGTTAATTCATCACAATTGGTAAACAGAAGGAAAAAAATCAGGTGCTCATATTTCCCAGTTGATAAAATGAGAACAGGATACATTCAATTAAATCAAGAAGCAACCAGTTTTGAAAGAAGGAAAGCAAATAAAAATGCATCAGCCTAGATGTACTTGCTTAGACTCCTTGCTATAGACATGACAGAAGTCAAAAGCTTAGGAAAATTAGAAAATGTTTCAGAAACAGCTTGATGTAATTACACCAAATCAGCCTCATTACATAAGGATTTCTTTTTAAACAGAATGGAAAAGACCTGTCATAACAAAAGACAAACCTTCAGTAATGTAGATTGCAACTGCACATCTCTGCAGGCAGGATTTTGCTCTAAGTTTTTTCTTTGCAACTGCTCACTTCTGGATTCACGTATTCTCCACCAGAAAAATAACAACATATTAAACACTCCAAAACCAGAATAGACAGACTACAAGGTTGATATGACACTGCAAGTGTCCGCATTGTCTGGCTCATCAAGAGGCAGGTGATACTAATTACGGAGAGAAAAGAAAACAGAAGATGTCTTACGACCTCCTCTCCTACAAAACTCAGTATATGCCATTTTATCCAATAGTAAATTTGCAGAGACTGGATTGGTTTTATGCATTATCATAACATAACCAAACTGCCAGCATTAATAAATAACATTAATATCAAAGGTATCTTACTTTTTTTTTTATTGCACAAAAATCTCAAAAAGGGGGTTTAAAAAGATACCGAGAAAACTGTAAATTGATAAAATCCCAAATCTGGTTCAGAAACTTCTGTAAACCAAATAAATTATTCCAGTGATACAGAAAAAATGTTTTAAAAAGGCACCTTCAAGCAGTTTCTGGCATTTAATAGCATCTTTTAAGGAGCATTAAGACCACTATCCTATAAGCAACTGTAACAAGAAAGCTGCAGATAAGTCAAGTCTCACTGATTTCAAAGGGAAAGGGTCTCAGTACAAGACAGCTAAAACAGGATATGAGGAAACTTGTAGAAGAGGTTGGAGGGGGGAAGAACCCCTTGATCCCGAGAGGTTTTGCTCTTTTGATTAACGCATTTACACAAGAGAATGAAGAGGTGGTAGTGGGAGGAAGAAAGATCAGGGGAGACTAAATATAATTGCTTTGGCCTGGTGCCAAAATTCACAAATTACCAGTTGCTGTCTGTGCCCAATGCTGACACAAAACTGTCAACTGTTCTCTAAAAATTACTTTGCCCACAAATTAGTAATGCAGTCGTCATTTTTAAATCACCTGCAGATAGACGTTCAGCTTACCAAAGAAAAATCTGCTGGCAAAGATGTGACTTTTTTTTTTTTTTAAACTGGAATAAAAATGCACACAAAATATATAAAAATGCACATAAAATATATACATTAAAGGGGAAAACTGAAAAAAAGACTAGTGGAGATCAGGTTCAAGTCAAAAGTTTCTTATTCCAGGCGACCTTTTCCAGCCAAGCGTCGGTAATTCTAGATCAGGGAGTTAAACTCCCACAGGACTTTTTCAGCATTCTGCAGAAGATGCTACAGGACCAAGCTCAGTAAAAATCCCTTTTATAACTTCTGCAACACAGATTTTTAGCATTCTGTGGCTCTCTTTTTGCAATTAACTTATTTTTAAACTTTTTCAACTGGACTGTCAAGCACAACAAACAAAATACTTAAATAAGTTCAAAATTACTCTCTGTTGTAGCCACAGAAGTGCTGTGTGATTTGCAACTATGTTTGCGTATTTGAGCAGTTTCAGAAATCTGAATTTATTTGATGTACACCAACTAGAAAGGACACACATAGAACTTGCTGAAGCCTTCCCTTTCCCAGACACACAAAGATACAGACTTCAAGACTCAGTTTGGTACTTTACTCCTGTTGACCATGTATATGTTCAAGGCTGCATACAGCAACTCTGCCAGGTTGAGAAACGTAAAGGGCCTTACCTTTGCGGTGTCTTTAAAGAATCTGTATGAATATAGAGCAGATTAGGCAATGTTTCTGTTGATTGCCTCTCATTTGCTGTCAGCTGTCAGCAATATGAACAGTCAAAAGCCTCTGGAGCAGGCTGGTATTAGTCAGCTAGACTTGTATTTCCAGTTCTTTTACATTGCTGTCTATTTTCCTTCATTAAGTTAGCCTGTCCTACCCTGGTATCAGATTACACGGAGCCAACATTTATAGCACCTTGCAAAACAGTCGAACATATCACATACCTAAGTCTGCCTATACCTGTGGCCCTCAATGTTTAACCCTTGCTACCAACAGGAAAAACTTTTATTCTAGAATGTATCACCTAAAAAAACAGCAGAGGAGTAATTTTTCCTTCTTACCTGACAGCTACAGGATGACGTGAGATTTCTTTTTTTATGAACTGGAGGACACAGGCAGGCTATGCCGAGAACAGCAGTTCCGAGATGGCCGCAAGAACAAACCCAGAGACCCAGCGGCAGAGACACTTCTACCTCCAGCGAGAACCATGGCCTGGAAGCACTTGCTGCTTATTTTACCAGGTCTCAGAAACCCAAAAAAGGCTCATTCTGGGTTCAAGATCATCTAATTACACTAATTCCTCACCTCCCTTCAGACTCTCCTGCTAGAGCAGGAGGCAGGCGCATTTTCAGCACATGACCAATGGTGTTTCCAGCCTGCAGCTCTCCTAGTGTCGCTGGCTTCCTTCTGCCCGGCCAGGGCATGCTGCTGCCCTGGCCTTGGCTCTTCCACTTTCTCCCTGACAGCTTTTAGCCCACCTTCCCTGTCTGGAGGGTGTGTTGCTAATCCTATTTCCAGTCTAGGGTCTGCACTATAGACAGCGGCGAGTTAAACTGTACAATGCTGAAAAAAGTAGCAGTGATTTCTCTCGTTATGCAAGATGCATGGCCATCCCTGCAAACATAGGCTGTGATGGTGACACTTCAAAGGACTGCACAAGGTATTTTACAGGTTCTTGTATGATAGGTACCTTAGCTTTCCTACACGCACATCGTACACCTTGGAATTAAACACAGTTTTAACAAATAAATACGTATTTCCTTACAACTCACCCAGGGCTGTTCAGGCAGCCTCCTTCTTTAGGACAAGAGGTCTGTTTTGCTAAAGCTGAGAATGTAAGGTAATACTCACACCATTACATTCACACAAGCAAGCTAACTCCGAGCACAGGCGAAACGCACAAGAGGAATTTTGTTTGCATACTGTTTTAACCTAAATCTTTACTTAAGTGACTTTTTAACCCTTCAGACAAGAATCGCAGACCGAATCAAAGCAGAGCAAAAAATAAATGGCTAAGAGGGCTTGTGTGGAGAAACAGTACAGCTCGGATCACAAAGCAGTGCAATAACACTTATCATAACCTTCTTTCTCACCACAGCGTTAAACAAGCATTTCGGTCTTTGAGATATTCTAGCTCCGGCTTTAGAAGAGCACTTACATTTATATTTAAGTTAGCATTGTGGTTAACAATGATGTGCGAGTAAAATGATATAAACATCAGATTTTCAGTCTTTCTTATTTATAAAGCTTATCAGTTAAAGCACATTTTTGCAAACTGTGCCTGAAGCTTTTTAATCTATTTGTCAAAAAAAATCCTCATTTAACTTTGCCCACAAATGTCAGAAATAAAGTCCTTAGCCACTCATTTCCAATGGTTATACCACAGGAATTAATCAGTGAGGTTTTTCGCACCAGGCAAGAGGTGACCTGTTTTCTCCAGTCTGTAATCAGGCACAGCACAGCACCCGTACGGTGCCCCAACACACATCTTCCTTATACGTCCCCAAGGGTCCATTTTGTCACCCGGGCAGCCACGACCATTGAAATTACTTCTTCTTTTAAGTTCTTTCTGAAATAGTTTGATGAGTGAACTAAGACAAGTAGTACTGTGAATTTCTTGGTTTTAAGGGCTTGGAGAGTCCCAATACTATTACTAACACAGCCAGGGAGTTATTTATGAGGTTGGGACAGGAAAGACACATCTCCATCAGCAAATCTCAGAAAAATTAAGACAAATCTCCTACTCTGTCAAAATCAAAAAGCTGATGTTTGCACTAAGCTTTCATATGGATTCCAAAAAAAAACCCCAAAAAGCAACAAAAAAGCCCAACCCACAAGTAAGTGACAACACCTCCTAACCTTCCACAAGCAGAAACACTTGATTCAAAAAAGCCTGTAGAAACAGGAATGAAACGTAATATAAGAGGTGCAAAGTACCAAACCGTACCTACAGTTGGGCAGATTGATAAGGAACAGTTGCAGACAGGGAAGTCAGAGATGTCAGTCAGACTTCATGAACGCCCTCCCGCTAACCTCCAGGACTGGTAAGTCTGGAGTTTTTTTTCCACTGTTTGTCTTTTTAATGTAACTGGGGTTTTAGCATGAGTGCATTCAACTTTATTTTTGGCTTAATCAGATCCTTTACTGTAGCTCAGACATTGTTCATGTAAGAAGAATTCATGTAGGCCATTATAGACTTGTTCTCTTAAATGGGACACCAAAACAAACTGCAGACCTTTAAGGTAGTCTCCCAAATCAAGGCATGGGGTTTGTTACTCCTCCAAGATGAACTCTTCTGCCTGATTTCTAGTGTATCATATTTTACAGATCACTGTAGCTGCAACTCATGTGTCATCCTACAGGCCTAACGAAAAAAAAATAATTTAAATTTATTGAAAATAATACGAGAGAGCTAAGCTTTTAAACGCACAGGCAGAAGGGCTAAGGCTCATTTGGGGTAGAAGGCTGTAACTGTATGTTTTCCCTCAGCACAGCGAGTCACAGCTCTGAGCTGCTTTGTGCTTTCTGCATGGGTAATTCGTACTGGTGTTCCTGGTCACAGCTCACCACGGAGGAAGGCAAGAAACAACAAAATACTCCAGATATGCTCAAGTACACACAACTGGCAAGGTCTCCTGCAGCATGCAGGAAAGGGAGCAAAGTCACCCGCCAAACGATTTGCTCTGAACTCAAGGAATACTCTCAAAACATTACTTTAAAACTGAACTTGAGACTGGAAACACCTTTAAGAAAGCACCAACACACACATGCAGAGACACAGAGGGAGAGACCTGGCCTTGGTTAGAAAGGGTGTGTATTACATAACTAAAGGGACTTAAAAAACAAAGCAAAGAAACAAAGACACAAACAAACAAACAAAAAAACCCAAACAAACCACCCAACCAACCATAGGCTCTCACTGTTACTTGTTTGGTACACAAACCACCTTGTTACTAGACAGCCAACTACTTATGGGTATGGAGTGCACAGCACAAAGAGGTCTACGTGCAGGTTATCCCAACAACCTCATCTAATGCAGAAACACTGAACATGTCTCCATTGTACCCAGAAAAAGGACCAGACTTGTCTCATCTCTAAACCCTCCTGAGACGATGACTTCATCCCTGCAGAGGGACTGTAGGTTTGGGTTTTTTCATCCCCAATCTCTGTTATCATCTTTCCTTCTTTCCCCTATTAGCACCTTCAGCATTAACTCACTTGATATACTTAAAGAATATCATTTTGAGAGGCAAACACTTCTATGTTTCTTTTATTTCCCTCTTGGACACATTTGTCTCATTTCAGTAGATTTTCATCTATGTCCAGTTTCCAGATGTTTGCCAAGTCATACATTCACTGAATGGTTGTGCTGTTTTCACAGAATCACAGCATGATTTGGGTTGGAGGGAACCTTCAAAGATCAACTCGTCCAACATGCCTGCCATGGGCAGGGACATCTTGCACTAGACCAGGTTGCTCAAAGCCCTATACAACCTGACCTTGAACACTTCCAGGGATGGGGCATCAACAACTTCTCTCAGCAACCAACGTCAGTGTCTCACCACCAATTTTCTTCCTTACGTCCAATCTACACCTACCCTCTTTCAGTTTGAAACCATTACCCCTTGTCCTGTCACAACAGTCCCTACTAAAAAGTCTGTTTCCATCTTTCTTATAGGCCCCCTTTAAGTATTGAAAGGCCACGATGTCTCCCTGGATCCTTCTCTTCTCCAGGCTGAACAACCCCAACTCTCTCAGCCCATCTTCCTAGGTGAGGTGCTCCAGCCCTCTGATCATCTTCGTGGCCCTCCTCTGGACCCGCTCCAACAGGTCCATGTCGTTTCTGTGTTGGGGGCTCCAGAGCTGGACACAGCACTCCAGGTGGGGTCTCACCAGAGTGGAGTAGAGCGGCAGAATCACCTCCCTCAACCTGCTGGCCACGCTGCTTTTGATGCGGCCCAGGATATGGTTGGCCTTCTGGGCTGCGAGCACACATTGCTGGGTCATGTCCAGCTTTTCATCCACCACTAGCCCCAAGCCCAAGGATGTGCAATATAGTGGTGCCTTTGCCTTCTAAGCTTGCATAGCAAGAGTGGTTATCTGAGCCAATAAGTTGCCTTTTTTTAAATTATATCCTTACCTACTTGTTCAGTAGGTAAAGCTGCTGTTGGGTTAAATCAATGAGGTGCTGAAGGCTGCCTAAACTGGAGAAGGAGCATTAACAGTATAAAGAGTACAAGCATTTCTGCTGTACTTAACATCTATCCAGGACATAACGTGACAGATCTGATTCACATAAATATCTGCAGAAAAAAAATCTGGTAAAGAACCAGAGAATACTGCACCTAAAATCATGCCTTTAAAACCTCTGCAAGGCAAGAGACTCTTTACACAGTTATAGTGGAGAACGATATTCACTCAATCCATAATTAAAAGTTAAGTAATACTTTTTAAGCTGCCCATTTTAATGCACTCTAAAATGCAATGTATTCACTCAGATTATTCTGAAAATGTGTGTACTTCATGATGCTTGGCGTAACTACAATAATAAATACATTCACTTGCAGCTATATAGAAGACAGAAACTAATATTCCCATGCCATTTGTACATTTTTCTTCTTACAGATCAGCGTAGCTTAAATTTTATGTTCTAAAGTATTTGCATGGAGCGGGATTAAGAAGGGAGACTATTTGTCTGGGGAATTTCAAACTAGTGGACTTGGCTATTCAGAGAATATAAATTATCTCCTGACTTGTTGCTAGACTAACAATTCCCATCGTGGGGTTTCAAACAGTGATGAAACACGAGTTAAAGACCAACAAGATTAATATAAAACAGCAAAACGACTTCTCTTAAGAGTGATGTGGAAAAGGAGTGGGGTCTGCAAGGTCCCTCTGGGGAAGGCAGCGTCTGAACAGGCCAGTATTTCTCATTTCGTAATGTCTGGGGAAATGTTCGCACTGAAGCCTAAGTCACTCTCCTATGAGCACACGCTTGCTCCTAGGAGACACAGGAATTCACTGCTAATGAACTAGACACAGAATTTATGAGTGTTACTTGAAAAGACCTACAAAATCAGGGTATTCTGGAAAGTTTCAGAGCCCCCACAAAGCAGGTGTAGAGAAATTCAGGCCTCACCTCTTCCTCATTTCATCATTCAAGTTCCTGTGTCTTTTGCAGAACTAAATCAGGCATCAGAGGTGGCTGATTTATTCGTCCCTGTGCCATCCAGCTGTAGACCCTACTGCAGGGCTCTGCAAGCCACCCTGACTCCCCATCTGCAGGAAGGAAGCAAGGCAGCAGGGCTGGTGGGGAACCAAATTGCCAGGGGAAAACGCAAAATCGCCCGGTCACCTTGGACTGAGTTGCATGCCCAACTTGGTCTCAACCTGCAACAGAAAGCAGCACAGCCTCGCTGCAGCCACTGGCTCACAAACCTGGAGACCTCTTTCTACCTCCCTGTGGCTTCGCAGAACAAGTAATACAGATATGATGGCACACAGGCTCATAAAGCTTTTGATATGCAGCTTGTCGGCTCAGGAGATGACCACTCTTGCTATGCAGGCTTCAAAGGCAAAGGCACCACTATATCCCACGTCCTTATTCACACAGGCAAGCATGCACAGGCAAACGTGCACCCCTGCACACACATGCACTTGCCCTCTCTCTCAGGCACTGTCTGAACAGGGCCATTGCACAAGTCACCCATGCCTCCCAAAGGAGAAACCATGGTGTCATACACAGGAGAAGGGTCGGGCAGACACACACCCACACAGCTTCTACCATCAGGAAACAATTTTCTCCTATGACAGCTTTTCCCCCTTTGACCCACAATAGTACGATTTTTCCTGACAATCAACTCCTCTAAATGCAGATTAATTCTAAGAACCTCAAACACCTCCCTGTGAAAGGCCTTTGCTTGCTTGCTCTAAGTTTTCCCTATAATCAATGGGAGGAAAGGTAGGCTGCATCTCCTGGAGATGAAAGGCCCTTCCTTAAGTCACTTATCTGAATTGCCTAAATTATCAGGAGTTGATCCAGGCCTCAATTCACAGAATCACAGCATAATTTGGATTGGAAGAGACCTTTATAGATCAACCAGTCCAACATGCCTGCCACGGGCAGGAACATCTTGCACTAGACCAGGTTGCTCAAAGCCCCATCCAACCTGACCTTGAACACTTCCAGGGATGGGGCATTAACAACTTCTCTCAGCAACCGGTGCCAGTGTCTCACCACCCTCATTGTAAAACATTTCTTCCTTACGTCCAATCTACACCTACCCTCTTTCAGTCTGAAACTGTGGTCCCCTTTTCCTGTCACTACAGGCCCTGGTAAAAAAATCTTTATCTTTCTTATAGGCCCCCTCTACATATTGCAAGGCCGCAATAAGGTCTCCCTGCAGCCTTCTCTTCTCCAGGCTGAACAACCCCAACTCTCTCAGCCTGTCTTCACAGGAGAGGTGTTCCAGCCCTCTGACCATTTCATTTAGGTCTCTGGGAAAACAAGCGTACGGTGTGGCTGTAGCAAGCACGCCAGCCTTTCTCACAGCACAACAGCCTCATCACGCAATAAACACCTCAGCAGACATAAGCATTCTTATGAAAACTTGCAAATTATCACAGAAACCAGAGATAAAAAACACTCTATCACTTTTACCCTACCCTTTCCTCTCCCAGCATGACATTCAACCCGTACAGAGTCAGAAGAAAACAAAAAAGAAAAAAAAAAAACCAAAACCCAAGGGAAAGCTGAGGTTAAAGTGGAAGATTACCTAGTACCATAAACAAGGTAATACAGGGAGAGCTTTTACATAGGTTCTAATCCATCCCTTCATTTATCCCCCAGCCTCCTTTCTTTTTCTTCTCTTCTGTTGCCTGATATTTCACCTACTTCTGTGAAGTCTCAGTGGTTTGCTGTGATCACAGATACAATAAATTAATACCAGAATTGGGGGGGGGAGGGGGGGAGAACCCACAATACTATGCCCTTTTTCAAGATGCCACAGACTTCAAGCAGAGTTTCATGGAGGTTTTACTACGTGTTCCCCTCAGAGGGTTGTGCCCTATTTGTACCTTTCCTCTCTCAGACAAGACAGTACTAAGAAGACAGCTCAAAACTGAAATGAAAAAAAGTCAGCAGAAGCATCCTGTTGCTGTGAAAGGTTTCCAGCGCAGCTATGTTAGAAATGCGAGAGCTGGTGCCTTTCACAGGGGCAAAATGCAGAGTTTTGCCCTTGTGGTGCCAGCTCCTGGCCCTGCAGAAACTCGGAGGGACCAGAAGCTGCTCCCTCAGGGTCAAGACACGGCCAAGAGCTACAAGCAGTGCCTGCGTCCACAAGAGCAGTGCTTCTGCTGAGCGCAGAACCATCTCCTCCCCACCTCTAGTGCAGGGTGTGTGCATGGTGCTTCATAACCCAAGAGAAGTCTGGAGAAAAAAAAACAACCACCAAACCAACCAACCTCCCCAAACCCCTTACCCATCCAATCTCACTGCCCCTACACCCTTTCTACTCTTGCCCACCCAGAGGATGCGCCCCTCAGGCTGAGAGCCTCTATTTTAAAGAGCATGTAGTACAGAAACATTTTATCATGTGGCAAAGATATCTCTACTCAGTGCTGGCTAGTCAAGGAATAAACAGTCTAAGGGAAAAAAACCCAACAATATTCTAGGAGTTATGCCATCACATGAGGAAGAAAAGAACATCAAATCAGACAAAAAGGCTGAAATGAATTTGCACAGTTTCAGTTCTAACATAATTTTGATATGCAGAGTACTCAGTTTTCTAAAATCTAATGCTGGGAGAGATATTATTCGATTTCTAGCTTCAATAAATTGACTACATTGCAATAACATGCATATCTTCAGAAGTCATAAGACCTACTTAAAAACTGTTACAACTTTTAGAATAGCAGGTTTTATGTGCTTTTTCTGTGCACTTTTAACTAGTAGTTTAACTGAAGGCCTGTGTTGCCTCAACCCACAAGTAGATTAAAATTTAAAAAAATAATAATTAAAAAAAATCACAGGACCTTAAAATAAAAAATCATGGGGTCAAGTTACATGCCAATTATCTGCTCAGAAAGATATTAATGAAATTTCCTGACTTCACGCCCAATCTGTCTGTTTCTCATATGCATTTATAAACGCCTACGCTGGTAGCAATGGAAAAAGAAACACCGGACCTCAGCTCTCACTGCATTACGACAACTCCCATGGTTACTCTTTTACAGTTCATGCCTCAAGAGTTCAAGTACCGCTTTCTGTTGGACTAATTAAATCCTGATCTTTACTCTCAGGTATCTAAACAAGGGTCTCGGATGGATAACAAAGTCAAAAGCATGCAGGCACCAGAACACTCTTGAGAAGACAGTTACACAATGGCTGCCTGGGGCAGACAGCGGAGTCGTCATCTCTGGGTGCATCTGCTCCCCTGCTCGTGGTTTAACTGACAGGAAGCATAGCCGAAGATACCAGGACCCAGCGCCGAGTGTTTCCTGCCTGCACAGCCACGTCTCCCCCCACACGCTTGTCACTGAGCATGCCCTTCCTCCTGCATGGGCCACAGCCTCCCACGAGGGGGAGAAACCCCGTTAACACCTTCTAAAAAAAAAGAAAAATTTTAAAAAAGTAAATTAAGCCCACGCACAGAAAGCCAGCCAGCTGGGTGGATAAAAAGTAGTCAGGTCAAGCGTATTGAAATGTGGCCCCAAAAGCCCACCAAAGCAAGGCATAAAACACTGGTGGCATGTTCTCATGCAGCATGGCCCAGGACAGCACACAAGCCAGCTCTGGAGGTTTTAGAGTCTGGCCTTTCTCAGACAGGCTTGTACATCACCAAGAAACCAAGTTACTTGACTTCATAGATGAAGAAGCTAACAAGCAGAAATCTTCAGAAATTAACCACAACCAGTGGCAGAAACCACACTGCCAAATACGGTACCAGCATGCCTACTTCATGGGACCACCCTGCGCTAGAAAAGGGGATGGGTTAGATGATCTGTGGGGCTTTTCTAACACTAATACCTAGAGTAACACCTGTTAGTCTACCACAAAATTGAAAAGCTGAAGAAGCATTTAGCACCAACAGGGTAAGCACAAGAATTAATACAGCTTGAGCAAGCAAAGAACCAACTGCTAGACAAAGCAAAATTTCAATGAAAAGCAGAAACTCCAGCACAGCTGTAATTTCTATGGTATTTATACGTGAAGTAATATATTACACTCAGCCTCTCTTAAGTAGTCCTCTGCTCAGTCTCAGATTACCCCATAATGTCACCTGTCAGAAAACATCATCTCCTTAGCCAGCTTAAAAACCAAACTTCCAGGTAGGATGACAGATTAAGATGGCCTCGTATCCTTCCTCCACCAATGGCCATCCGGTGGTATAAAACTGAGGAAAACCAATTTTAAGGTGTACCTGCAGGGTTGCCAACTAGAGCAACAGAAGACACGTCACTAATGTAATTAAGCTGGGAAACAGATCAACCAATAGATATCTAGCAGATTTAATGCTATCATCTACTGCTATAGTCCAGGAGCATTTTCTGTGCAAACTTAAAAGCAGTAAAAAAGCTTTCACTGGATTTCATGGAGTTTCTGGTACATTTTACCCTTTATGGAACTAAGACTCTCCATCCTCATCCCAGAACAGCTGGGAATAAAAATGCCTTCACATGGTGACTGGTACTGTTAGTAGAACAGCCAGCTCAAAGTCAGTGGTCTGCAATTTCCTGAAAATGACCAGGCTCCAGATTCTCCTAATTTCTAACTAGGAACCTGTTCTATAACTAGGTTTCTCCAACAAAGCACGCTTTGTCCCCAGCTTTCACGTGCTCCCATCTGAGCTCTGTGACCATCTGGGTTATCCCAGAGAACTGCAGCTGTCCAGTGCTTCAAAAGACAAACTACGTCCCCTCCACGTCACTGGGCACTTGACCCCTTCATGCCTTGAAAGTCAGAATGAAAGACCTAAACCAGGACTCATCAGACACTAACAGAAAGCCAGTGGAAGAACCTGTAGCGAAAGCTCGCTTCTGCAGCATTTCTGAGGTCCACTTAAGACACAAGTCCCACCCTTGACAAATACTCAAGTGACCCCAAGCAGCCAACAAATTAAAAAAGCTACAAAGTAATGGTTGCTCAAAAGCCTTTCTGAACAAAAAAGCCTTGCAGCATGATCTGAACCTTACTAAATTTTGCTGATTGGCAAAAGGACTTAGAAGTGAAAAAAAAGTATTTTCCATCTCAGATTCCAACAATACTATGTAGCCAACAGCATTTTGTAGATTTGCTTCTTAGTTTGTAAGTCACGTTGGTCATATCTTGCAACATGTACTGGCAGGATTCAATGTTTTCCTAAGAAAACTGGGGTGGCAGATGCTGACACTGATCCAGAAACGGTTTACTCTCAAGCTGGATATTCTTTTTAACCCTGAAAGTTCATCTGTGTCCTGCTAATGAACTACAGATTTTATTACAGCAAACGTTTCAGAATTCTCATATGTGTTTATTTTCATGGTGTATTATTATCTATTATTATCGTACTAGCTCTAAGCATAACACCAAAAAAGTTATATTTACAAGTATAATTGTCTCCATTATATTGATTATACACTAATAAATTACCCCCCCCCCAAAAATATTAATGTAACGCAAGCATAGGGCTAGAGTAAGGGTGGGGGTGTTCTTTTAGAAATTATTTTGAGGCACCTTAAGATCGTCTAATATTTTAAACAAAAATGGAAAGGTAAATGTGGTATTTATAAAAGCAAAACAAAAATTGGGATGCCTCACAAGATTATCATAAAATTGAAAATTTATTCCTCAAAGCTGCTGCTGTGTGGCAGCAAGGCACCCACATGCTCCAAACAGCCTGCCCCCTGCATTTCTTCCTCCGACTGTGTTACAGCTACCAGGGAGGAGTGATCTCCACAGAACTGCTTTTCCTGCAGAACAGCTATGAGCCAACTTGTCTCAAGTCTCCACAACTAGTAATCTAACTGCTTTGCTACTGGTGTGGCTTTTTGGGGAGGTAGGAGGGATCACACATCACCAAAGCGCCATATAGAAAGAAGAGGAAAAGTGAAACCAAGCTGATCAACACCCACTGAAGAGACTCCCCTGGACAGCAAAAAAGAAACCGCCTTCATGGATTTCTATTTGTTTTAACTGTTGTTTAACTGTTAGCTTCAACAGAGGGGAACATGATTTTTAATCCTACAGTGTCCCTTTAATAAACACCCCAAAGAAGACATTTTCCAGATAACCGAGGAATTTTTTACAGTGTTGACTTACCAAGCAGAGCACAATAACCAGCTATTCTGTTTGCACTACGAGGCAGTACAGTGCAATGAGTTAATAATTTATCACAGCATTGCTCTTGGCAACTGACCATAATCAACTTTTAAAATTCTTCCTTGTTCTTACATTTTTAGTCCCAGCAAGAATATGGCATCCTTAGAGCTTCAGCTCTATCTGAACATTTTCTAGCTGAGGTAAGAGGTTTAATCTTCCCAACACCTGCTTTCCTCCTGTATTGTTTCAGACTCAGAGCAAAGGTCATCATTTCATTTCAATAACCTGATTTAGCAGACAGGAATAACTAGAATATTTTTTAAACAAAGCCAGAAGTTAACATTCTTTCAAAAAGACGCAGTGGTGCAGTCCTCATCCCTGTGTTTCCTTCCGTCTCTTCTCCCAGAAGGAAAAAGAACAAAAAAAGCCCAAGCTTCTCCCTCCACCAAAAGCTTTTATTTGCACATGTTCCCCAACCAACAAGCAAACACCTTTTCCTCCCATTTTATATTAACAAGACTTACACATCTACATAATTTTGGGCAAAATCTAATTTATTAGTTAACACACTCTTCCTTCCAATCAGAAGGATCTAGCTGTGGTGTTCAGACAACTCATTTGAAAAACAAGTTTTTAAGAGAGTTAACTGTCCTAATTATCACTTTATGGAAGTTTGAGCCACAGACAACAGTCCCCTTCCAAGGACACCTGTGCTACTTCGTCCTCCCCCCTTATTTCTCAACCCTTACAAACTCCCCAGCTCCACTACCCCGAAACCAATCCCTAACCTGGTTCAGTCAACCAGCCCAGCAGCTTCCCATGGCATGGACACCTGACATGCCAACTTGGCTCATCTTAGCAGAACCAGATAAGGGGTTGCTCACACGAACAGTTCAGACTGCGTATGGGAGGGGAGGGCAATAAAACACTAGGAGAGAACTATGCTGTCAGGAAAAATGAGGGTGGCACCCCTCAAGCAGCACTGAGACAGCTGGATGAGTACTTCTGCCATGGAAGCAGCTAGGAACAATCTTGCCCACCTCTAACTGTTTCACTAAGGGTACATTTTAAATTAGATTGGTACAAGTTTGTATGCTGACAAGAACGTAAGTCTAGAGTTTAAATTGCAACTTCAGCTCAACTAGTGCAGTTTACTGTTGAGTCAAGAACCTAAGGGCAAGCTAAAGGCCTGGGCAGATGTTAAATGAGCCATTTAAGGATTTACAGCCCATCACTTCCAGGACAGTTCATTATCTGAGTAAAACTTGCTCGGTCCAAACATCCCATCTGTGCTTCAGGGCATATCCATGTAAACCACTGCCGCATGGATTAGTGGGATGTGCGGGATGTGCCACCAAAGCAACCGGGGTGGCTAGGCATGCAATCTTCACTTAGGAGTGAAAATGAGCAGCTGGGGTGAGGCTGAAGCACCCTCAGTGCCCTGTTAAGGTGGGTAAGCACACAAGCACAGGGTGTGTGGAGACAGCATGGAGGCACTAGCATCATTCTCCCATGCAGTTAGTAAATACCAGGCTTGTTCATGAAAGGCAGCATAACAACAGGTTCTTCCAAGGCAGCCTCTGTCAGAAAGCAAGCTGCTTTCTCCATACAGTCTTCTTTTTTTCCTGATTTCACCCCATCTAGAAATCCACATCTAACGCAACAAAAATGAACCCCCAAAGCTTCCCACTGTTTTTTTTTTTTATTATTTTTCTTTCCAGACATGCTGCATCTGTGCAGCACGCAGTGGTTCTGGGTCTTTTCTCTCAGGGCAGCAGCTATTTTACCCAGCTAGCTATTTACAACTAATAACTGCTAGTGTCTCTCCTCTCAAATGCACACATTTTAAACCACACTATATCAATAAAATGTTGTCACAGCTCTCCTGTTTACGAAGCCTGGCAGTACAAATTAACACAATGCTTCCTAAATCCACCTGAACGCAGCGCACCCATAAGAAGCTTTAAACATTACGAACATCAGAATCTAGACACAAAATATATACCTTTTCTAACTATGTGGCTTCAAAAGTATTAAACCCTTTCTGCAAATATCCCTATTATTTTTAGACAAAACATTTGTAAGACCGAGCCCTTATCCTGTAGTTTGGCAAAAGTTTTCCGACATTTCTTACTGTTGAGAATTATTTCTAGTCCATTACCACTGAAACAACACTTAATATAGCTCATTTGAAGGACCGCATTAAAAGACAATTAGCTTTCTATAAAACCAAATGGTAGAATGTTGTATTGCATCAAGCATTCGTAATTAGATGTACACCTTTCACAAGTGCACATTTAGGAAAATATCCTACCAACAGTAACTTTCTTCTCGGTTTTCTTCTCAGGAAATCCCTCCACAGCCCATTTTTAAATGCTCTGTATTAATGGCTTTCTACATTACATCCCCATCAGTCAAATTAAAATTGTATTTCACTTAGTTGCTTCAAAAGCAACTTATTTCATTGTTTGTTTTAGCCGATACTAAAAGAATCATACTTCTTTTGAATAGAAAAGGGCCCATATTTTTTAAAATGCCACAAGCCATCCCTAGCAGTCAAACTTGGGTCTGTTTCTCAATACAGACAGTTTCATTTTCATTCATATTTCTAAACCACCTTTGTAAAGAAAAAAAAGCCCCCAGAGACTTCCTCTCTACAGTTCCTTCTTTTCTCTTTTTGAAAAAAAACCAGAAGTTGGTTG
>VZTV01063299.1:28950-50711 GCA_013400875.1 Anhinga rufa
GCGGCGGCCCGGCCCGGCCCCGCTCCGCTCGCCGGGCTGCGCTGACAGGCTGCGCGGGGGAGCGGGGCGCCAAGGCGGCCAGAGAGGGGCCGGCCGGCTTCGCGCCCCGCTTTGCCTCGCCTCCCCTCGTGTGAAGAGCCTGAGCAAGTGTGGCTTGCTCTCCCGCCTTGCCCCGGTGCTCCCGCCACCATCCCCTCTCCATGGCTGCGGCCGCCAAGGCGGCCTGCATCAGAGCCATGGCACCCAGAAGGCCTTCTGTAACATCCCACCCTGCTCCTCTTCATGAGTAACAAATAAACACATTTCTGTAGAACAACTGCTATTTTCTACCAATGGCATCTTGCTCACGCTGAACTGGCTAACCCCCACAAATAAAGCGAAGCTTAGGAGTGCCTAAATCACTCAGGCGAATGTAGTTAATGTGCAGTGTCCACCGAAGCACTGACACACATCTAATATTCATGGATACCCACTAAATTTCCGATATGCTCCTTATGTTCTTTAAAGGAACCCACAAACAACGCCCGGAAAGCCACCCAGCGCACAGACGAAGGCAACGTAGGAGCTTTGGAGGGGCTCTACGAACTCATCAGGCATACCAGAAGGCCTGACAGAAATTCAGCCCGAAAAGCACAGCGCAGAGGGAGAGGACAGAATTACTTCTGCCTTGTTTTAGTGGGAAGGGTAAGCACACGCTCTGTTTGCAGGCTGGCATGTGCATTTGCTTTCCACTAATTTCCAGAAGGACAGAGTCCAAAGCAGCATGCTGGCCATAAGGGAAAAAAGCATGGCGCAAAGACGCAAGCCCATGCAGATGATAAGAGGGTGTAACTGCAGGGCAAGGAGTTTGGAGGCAGAGGAGTGGAAAGAAAGCAGCAGAGGTGACCTTGCAATGAGCAGGGAAGACACGAGTAAAAACCTGAAGCTACTTCTAGCAAATAAATTGAAATAATTCCAAATACGATTAACTGCAGCTGTCATTAAGATACACCCCCCTCCCCTGTAATAATTAAACAGTAGTCCCACAAGTGGTTCGCTGAGCAAAACTCACTGTTTTATGGACATTAATATCTCTAACTACTGGTTATATTTAATAACTGAGAAGAAAATTTTGGTTTTACTCCCAAGTAATTCAGTCCCTATGGGACTCAAAGGCAAAACTGGCTCCCAGTTTATTGTTTAAAGAGCAGTTATGCAGGTACAATTTTACTAGATTTATTTCATCATGTTATTTTGCAGCCTGCTTTAGAATAAGATCTGAAGAAAATAAGCAGCAGCACATTTTTTATGACTTACTGACTAAAGGTATCAATTAAGTCACTATTAAAGTAGCTTTGCTACAGCTCATTATCAAAATATGTCTTCATTTGTATTTCTCGGTTGAAAATAAGACCACGTGGAAGAAACACCACAATGTTATTTTAGTTATTATGTATTTTCCACCTCTCACAACAGATGTGTTTTCCCTCTCTCCAACAACCTAATTCTAATCCAATCTTACATCTAAAAGTATTTGTTTCTTGTGCTGCAAAACCCTTTGGAAATCATGGGGCACTGAGGGGAGAAATCTGACCCAGGTGCACAGTGGTTACAAGGAAACTGTAACATTGGCACAGGGAGAGTGTCATTTTAATTATTAAAGAAAGTCTAACAGTTATGTTTAACAGGGGAAAAAAACAACACAGTCTTACCCAGGCAATCAACTAAATTGAAAAACCATTTCATAGTGATGTATGAGCACAAGCTATGCAAACATTTCACTGTTTCTAAGCTAAATCTGGAAGCAGTATTTTTTTTTAAAAGAATATGTAAAATGTAAACATATGTAGCAAGAGAGAATACAGGTGGATGTTCATCCCTGGAATGGTATCAGGTTTCTTGCTTATTATAATTTCGGCTTAAAGAAGAAGTGACCTTGCCCACTGCTGGGATGAGGATCTCTATGAAACTCAGATCACCGTTTGCCCAAAAGACATAGCTAGACACTGACCAACAGCATGCCTTAGGCCAATTTAAACAGCTTTAGCCCTCCACTCTGTCCCAACTGCATATTCCTCATGCTGAGCAACTCCCACCACTGTTTCCCAGCACAAATATTTGTGCAGCCGCACAGTGCAGCAGACGGTGGAACCCACCAGCAGAAAAGTTAAGGCTGCACAAATAAATAAATAATGCCCCAGCTCCCAAAGAAACACATGCAAATTACACCCCAAAGGGAGCAGCGCAGCCGAGTGGGCCACACACCGGCTGGGGCAGCAGAGACCTGGATGCGGCTCCCACTTCTGCTGGCCTCACACATGACTCCGAGAAAGCCGCTTCTCTTTTCACGCCCTGGTTTGGTAACTGCTGTCCCTCCTTCTCAACTGGCTTTGAAAGCTACAGGTCTACAAGAGTGGGATGGGATGGGATGCTTCGCCAGGAGGCACAGGAGGGGACCACAATAGCCTGCCTGCACAAGGGATGGCATGAGGCTCTGAAGCCTCCGAGTACCAGAGAGATGCGCTCTGGAGGTCTGCTGCCCCATGTGAGTCAGATATATTTTAGTCTCATAAAAATGGGCCTAAAGGGAGGTTTGTGACTGTTTTCAGCTTTTGGTTTTGGATGGGGGTTGGGGAGGAGAAAATATTATTTTGAAAAGCAAAGGGAGCAGAATCTTTAGATTTAAAAGCTCTTTGTTTTTTATTTTCCTGCTATATCATACACAAGGTCACCACATGAGAAGGCTAGCAAGTCCCCATTTACGTGGGACCCCATGGTGCCATTCCTAAAGCAGGCTGAGATGCTGTAACTCCTTTCTACTATTGCAAGAGCAGATCCCACCATCCCGCTCTCAGCTCAGGTTCATACCATCAACTCGCACAGGCTGAGGGCCTCATCAAACTCTGGCTCAACACTGGATAAAAATCTGATTTAAGGAACTTCCATTTTCGTATTTGTTTTTGTAGGTTCCCAGAATCTCAAGCTTTGCAACGTATTTAATCTCAGGCATCCATGTAGGAAGGAAATTCTAATAATCCTATTCACAAGCATGGCAGGGAAGAACACCTGAGCAACAGACATGCCCAAGATCACACTGTATGTGTATGGGAGGACAAGACTTGAACCAGCCTTCACCCAAGTCTTGAGTTAGCACCCAAACTCTGCACCTTCCTTTATCCTTGTATACAACATCAAGAAACAGTAGCAGCACTGCTGCAACATTTTAATATATATCTATCATGATGCTACCGTCCTGGTACTTTGGATTTATGGACTGGCACCTCCTGCTCTGGTAGGTGCCACATAAAACACAGACTGAAACTATTGTGGGTTTCCAACACTGCTAGATGCATAAGGACCTAAATATTTACGCATGGAGAAACTGCATCAGGAGATTATAAAGTAACTTACTCCTGTCCCCCCACCCCCCCAGAGGAAGTCTCTGCTACAGGGCATGAGTTATAGAAAAGCTCTCATCACTGTGTTATTTCACAATTTAATCACAAATTCAGACATACACTTCCGATATTTTTAAGATGATTGTTTGTCATCTACAAACCTCTTGTGTTTTCAGAGATTTCAGTAAAAAAAAGCATCTCAAAGGAGAATTGTGGAACCAGAGTTTTGCATACCTGGAATAGAGCCCACGCAGCTATCAGTTCTTAATTTGCAATTTAAAAGTATGGTTCAGTGATGTTTTATTGCACGCTGAGTATAGGCTGACAATAGAGCACAATGAATTTGAGAGAAAACAGTCTACTTTTTCACCATGCTGGTCTACTGAACTTTACTTGAATTGTAGGAAAGGAAAGGTGGTAGTAAACCAAGCGTGTATGAACAGGCCTCCGTTCTTTTCAAAAGCTGGGAGGGAAGGTATCCTGGCCATCCTGTGTTTAACTGGAATCCTTCAGATAGTAAATGTCATCTTTCAAAATACACAAGAGTCTTTCGCAAGTCTGTGGTCAGGAAACTCCCAAGCCTCCAGAAACTATGTCTGCAGCAGAAGGGGCAATAAAGGTGTTTGAAATGAAATGGATTCACAAGGGAGCACCAGACAGCTTTAAACTCATCCATTTTACACTTCCAAGTTTGCCTCCAGTGCTTCTTAGTGTAGGCCGATTTGGCAAGGTGGCTGCCTTTGCCAGCAGCACAGCAACATCCCACACAGCTACAAACCCCTGACCTCGTACAGCCTTGCACAAACTCTTCTTGGATCACCTCTAAGGTATTCCCTAGGTCACATCCCAGAGACAACAAGCCTCTAGGAAAATCTACTTATATAGTCACTTTTCCTTGCTCTTTTAAGTTCCTTCCTTCCTCCTTTTGTTATGGGTTTGCCTCTGCTGAGAAGTATGCCCCTCAGTGTTTCTGAGAATGGTTTAAAGTGTGGTTATGTCCTCCTTTCTACTGACAAGCAAGCTCTGGAGGGAAAGAATTGCAAAAATCCCTGTAATAAATACAGCTCCGACACAGGATCATCTCTGATCCACTCTCAGCCAGAAGCTGCAGGCTCCTGCTTCTCTCTGACGCTTCTCTACCAATCCCAACCACACTTTTCTCTCCCCATCCTTGCACCATTTTCTGGTCTGTGCGGTACCTGTTAAACCTTCTACCGATCCCATTAAACACACTCATGTGGCAGAAAGCTGACTGGGGGGGTGGGGGTTGGGGATCATGAGCTGCTCTTGAATTAGCTCAGAAAGACTGTGATGAGCACTCCTAGCAAGGGACATAGGGCCTCCCTCTGTGGGTGGTAAGGAACTACTAGACTGGGCCAGCACTAAGGTAAATTTTCACTCTAAGACTCACATGATCCCACAATAGCTGGAAAAAAAATAAAAAAGCTCAAGGCACCTTACCTGGGGGATGCTGCAGGCAGAGAGAAGGGACAAAGACGCTGCTTAACCCACAGCTCTCAGACCTGAACTAGCTCTGTTCCACCCTCCCTTGGCACGCTACTTGCCCATTTGTTTTGGGAAGTGCACTGAAAGTCATTTAACATCCTATAAACACACCTGCCAGTAGATGCGACAGAGGTCACACTTGTAAACCCAGAGCTCTAAGGCAGTCACACAAAGAAATCAAAACAGGAGAAATTTATAACTGATACTACTTCTCTCAGCAGGCTTTAGACCCCCCAAAAATCACAAACCAGAAAGAATTAAACCACCATCTGCAAATGTTTGTAAATCACATGCAACATTACCTCATTTTCTCAGGTGACAGACAAGAGAAATCATAGTGCCTCACCTAATGTTATCACTAACCATATTCAGACAGACAGTTAAGGCTCCTGCATCCTGATTATAAACTACTGCTTCCCAGTCCTCCATTTGGGATCGCTAAACTGATCCAAAACGGCCAACATCCCTTACATCTTTAAATACCATCTCTAGACTCTGTCCAGCACATGCCCTACAACAAATAAGGCAACTAACAGAAAGATTGGGAAGTAAACGAGCAGAGAAATATATTTATACCAACGAATAGGTAGCTCTATCTGGATTTTTTTTTATTTAGAGGAGCTTACTGCTTGAAAATACAGAAACAGTTTCTGAAACAAGGCAGAAAAAAAGTGTAGTTCTATTTAGTGCCCAAGTATAGCTATGTACTGTAATGCTAATGCTATCTGACGTACAGAACACCTCACTACAACATACTTGCAACAAAGAAAGCCAAAATTACCTCATTTTGGTATGATAATAATTACTGAATATCCTAAGAGAACCAGGAAGGGCATAGCAATTCTATGTTTTTATCCCAAATTCTCACACAATATGTGTAACAGCCCTGAAAATTCTTTAAAAATATACTTTAATATCATACAAGGCTATACAATCCTGATTGCAGTAAGATTACTCTAGATCCAAAGCTTTCCAAAGGAAATGATCACCTGGGTGTACAGCTGGTTTGAAAAACAAGTATTAGGTGCCTATACATTTCTATGGATTTGCACTCAAAACAAAGCTTTTAAGCAAACATGGGTTTCCAGCTATTGTGCAAGGAAGACACAAAGGTATGGGGCTACTAGGCATGAAGTTAAATCAATAAACACTATTAAAATTAAAAAACATACATACGAAAGAAAAGGTTCGATTTTTCCAAGAATAAGAAACAATCTTTCCAGAAAAAAAAATCAATGTTAATTCTTTAAGGAGGTCAGCGCTGGAAATCATCCCACAAGGTGAGCTTCACATCCCCCACTATGACATTCCTTCAGAGCTCCACTGCTTTAGCGGGATGGTTATATTTGCTCTGGATTCCTTACAAGGGTAATTTTTAAGAATACAAGCTCTATCTAAAACTATTGGAGATGTTACTATGCCAGTAACAGGAAACTTAGCCTTCGCTCTTCTCCTTTCTAACACACAAAAAAAATAAAAAAAAATCCAGAACTCTTTGTAAACATGTTGTTCTGTAGTTTTTGTTTTGTTTTTAATGACAGAATTTTGTCATCCCTGCTATAAGACAGAAAAAAAAAAAATCAGGCAAATGAATGACTAGCAATATAGAGCAAGTGAAACTATGTTGCAAATACCCACAGAAGGAACATAAAAGGAAGGCCTGTGTGGGTTTTATACAGTCAAACAGTGGTTTCTTAACTGGGACACTCTCTAGTCCACTGAGGAATCCTCATTAAAAAGCTATAACTATATTTTTCCTCTTCTCATTCTGTGAGTCACTCATTACATTTTTGGATGTTGCAACACATTCATGAATAATAAACACATACTGGGAAGAAGGAAAAAAACACCCAGTGTTCACACTAGATATTTTTATGTCTGTATTTATCAGGAAAAAAAAAAAATCAAGAATGAAGCTGAGATTAGTAGAAGTTTCTACTCAAGGAATGCTATTAATCACAGACAAAGTATTTAGTATAGCCAGAGACAAGCGTACAGATACGCACAGAAGTTACAGCATGGCAATGTTAGTATTATTATTATTGTTTGGCCTTTATACAGAGCAAGAGGACGGGGGAGGGATCATAGTGTTCCCCATCAAACCCTCTCCTAAGGGAGAACAGCCAGGCACCGCCCTTAGCTAGACAGTTCTGGACCCGGAGCTGTACTTTTGCAGCTGCTTTTTCTTTTTTATTATTTATTTATTAATTTTCTTTTAAAGGCTAGGCAGTTAGGTTGTGGAGACTGCGCAGTCCCAGAAAGGCATCCACGCTACAGGAAATTATTGGTGATATCTTAAAGAAGTACTAGGGAATTATTTATTCACGTTTGTGTTTTAGACAATAACAAAGAACATCTAGCATATGCACATGTCACGGTGGTAGCTGCAAGGTTTTCCACTGCTCCAGTCAGATGATAAACTGTTTGCTTCTGTGCCAATTTTTGTTGTCCTTTCTTTCAGTCCCACCACCCTAGGCAGGACATATTGGCTACCTTGCACACTCATCCTGGTACGTATGCAGGCCAAATTTATGGCATTAAAGGAAATCCAGATAAACATCATTTTTAGAAAAAAGTTGAGCTAGAGTTCCACAAATATTTTAGATGCTTATGAGAAATGCAACAGGGTATTTGTGCCCTGCTCGGGATGTGAACACAAAGAAAAGTGTTTATTACTGCTCTTCCAGCTGCTCTAATTAATGGAAAAAGACAAAAGTGGTAACTTAGAGAGGCAGGAGGAAAAAAAAAAAGGTTGTACAAAAAAGTAAGCTCATGTGAATGAATCCATTTTCCATCGTAACTCATTCAGTTAGAGAACTGGCTATTAAAGAACTTAACTTGCTTGTTCAGGAAATGATCAATACTTTCAGTAGCAGGCTTACCTATCCAAATACATACTACATTAACCAACTGGTGAATACGTAACTCATAGAGAAGAGACAAGAGGAAGAAAAATAAAGATTGTGGGACACAAAAAGGATGGGTGTCAGGGAGCATGGGGCTGCAGGGAAGGTGAACTGACTGCTGGAAGGCCAACATTTTGATCTCTTAGAGACATTTCAAGTTGCACAAACAGCAGCCTTGTGTCTCTACGCTGATCTTCAGCTGGGCGAGCAGTCCTACCAGCAAATCCTGTAAGATTACAATCCTGTGGATCACTCCAAGAAACCAAACTGTCACCTCCACTATTGCCACTTGACCATAAAAACAAGGTATGGCAGGCAGACATTTTCTAGAAGATACCATTGCACATACGCATAAAGGCTCAGTTCCAGAGAGAATTGTTGCTACTACCGTGTGTTTTCAAAAAGCCTCCCAGGAACCACCTTTCTTGACTCTGTGGTTTAGGGAGCCCTGAAAACAAAATCAGGAACCTGAGGCTAAGAGAACAAGAGGGCATTACGGCAGTCACGGTTTCCCAGATGTCATTTTTCTCCTCCTTTACACTAATGGGTGTCATTTACTCAATATTCTCAAGTAACCTGTCATAAACACTTAGTATTCTCGGTGCTCTGTCCAAACTACTAGGTATATATTTATGTTTATTACTTTAGTCCTATATTATAAATATAGCATCTCAGTATATATGTTTAACCTTATAGCCCACTTTGTCCTGCATTTACTGAGGGTGCATCAGCTTTAAAGACGTCTGTGCTCTGAAAAACATTCCACTAGCCAGTGTGGAATGATTTCAACTCCCTCCACCATCAAGGGGCAGATGAGACCTACATTTGAGGGCAGAGTGCTCACATCCTAGGACAGTAGCATAAATTCTGAGAGTTTCATCTACGCCTTCTCTGTGACCAGTTTTCTTTCTTGAACTCTCACTTTTAATGCTTCCCCTTTTTAGCGAGATACATTAGAAGTGTATTCCAGCTCTGCATATCAGACAAAAATACACTACTTATGACTGTGGTCATAGAAATCTTCCTATATTTCAACCACCACTGAAGAGTAATATCAGACTAATTTAATTTTAATATTCAGGATAAGAATAATTAGAGCAGCTTTTCAACTTTCTCCTTCAGGAAGGAAAAAGTAAAAAGACTTTTTCTGTTGTTGTTTCATTAATTGCCCATATCCTCAGGCCTGCTGGTTTTAGGATATGAACCCTTGCATGAGCTAGAGCAGCTTTCTCCCTGCTACTCTCTGTTCTATGAGAAAAAACTAACCTCCCTACCTCAAGCAAGTATCCTTTAATTCCTTTATTACTAATCCTTAATTGCATGCAGCAGGCTGCTGCTTCCCCAGAAGATCCCAAATAACCTATCTGAAGGTTATGGTTCCAGGTGATTCTAACAGGGTTAGGTACATTATTTGTACTTGCTTACTAAAAAAAAATATACTAATTTCCTTCCATACTATTCAAGAAAATTACATTACCCAGTAAGCGTTGTCAAAGCTACAGGAGTATATAATTTGTGCACCATTCTGGCAGCTGTCAGATCTGGAGGTGCAGGAATTATGCAACAAAATTATACAGCACATTGGAAAACTCACTTGTGCCATTAAACACCAACTAGCAACACCAGACACTAAACAGGAAAGATACCACCTGCATCATCAGGAGATGCACATTTGCATTTTTGAGGTGAAAAGGCAGCTGGATACCGTAGAGGGAGGGAAACAGGGAGGAGGGAGCACCACGCTTTGCATACAAATCCACAGGAAACCTGTCTCTTTACTTCTTAGGCCCAGGGAACGATTCGTGTTTATAGGCAGAAAAGAGCAGGGTGAAGATCTGCAGGCCAGAGTTAATACAGCAAAGACCTTTTAATCTACATAGACAAAACAAAACAGAAGAATTGGGAAAACAGCATCTGGTCATTGAGTAGTTGTGTTGCCTCAAGGATTGTTTTCTTCCACATTTCTGTATTCCTCAAAATGGGAGGTGGTAGTGTAATATAAGGTGTAAGTATATGGCCTTCTCTTTCCTACTTCTATTTAACTAAAGACAATTATAGCCAGGCTTTCACCCCTTTGCCCATCAGCCTTTCACTTGCAGAACATCATCACTGGCATAACCACACACGTCTTAAAAAAAGCGAATGACATTTACTAACACATGGTCATTTCCCTTACCCTTACATCCAAAATGGTCAAAAAATGCCACAAAATCAGTTCCCCTAATGGGATTCAGAGCGAGTATTTCTGGGTGAGAAGACTTGTGTTAAGTGAGGTTTATTCCATGAGTGGGAGGGGAGAAGATAACAGGGTCCCACTCATTATTTCATTTGATTTTGTATTCAAAATATCCCTGAAGTCAAGCTACTAAATTCCTATACATTTTATGGGAAATGTCAAAACATACAATTAAATCCTTCCCTCCCTCTCCTGACCTGAAGCCATAAAGGTCTGATTTTATGCAAATATTGTCAAATGTCAGTCTAAAAAGAACTTGAAAGAATAAAGCCAAAACAAGAACATAACTGAAGAAGAACACCCTCAAGGTAATCTAAATATGCTATTGCAAAGCAAACAGAGAAATAAAAAAGAACATAGTTAAGGTAGACGCAAATACACCATTGTAAATTGGTTAACATGTTGACTCTCAAGTATTAAGACTTTTCCCAAAGTCATGACATATCACAGAATCACAGAAAGGTAGGGGTTGGAAGGGACCTCCAGAGATCATCTTGTCCAACCCCCCTGCGTGAGCAGGCACACCTAGAGCAGGGGGCACAGCACTGCATCCGGGCGGGGTTTGAATGTCTCCGGGGAAGGAGACTCCACAACCTCTCTGGGCAGCCTGTGCCACTGCTCTGGCACCCTCATATGTCATGACATATATATGGAGTATACACATATATTTGGTGTATATATATATATAGACACTATACAGCTGTATATACAATATAGTATATGGCTATACATACACTATACAGCTTCTGGTGTGCTGGGAAGCCATACTCATAAAAACATTCCAAAGGAATTATGAGGAGATCTGACTGACACCTCTCAGTTAATCTGGAACACCACAGTTGGACATTTGCGCTTCAGTATTCCACCCTCTATACATTTTGGCACACTCAGGTTCAGTTTTGTTATGAAGCTCCTGTCTGATGCCATCCAGTATCACAGAACGGTTTGGGTTGGAAGGGACCTTCAAAGATCATCTAGTCCATACCCCCTGCCATGGGCAGGGACATCTTGCACTAGATCAGGTTGCTCAAAGCCCCATCCAAACTCACTTTGAACACTTGTTCATCTACACCATCCCTCTGACTCTGAGCAGAGCAGAAATATGCTTCTGCAAGCTGAGCTTGTACAAGCTCTGAAAAGATGTCTCCTCAAAATCCACTTACTTTCATTTTTATTCAACACCAAATGTATAAAGACTTAAAATCCTCTGAAAAAAAAAAACAAAATTACTAGTGAGATAAAATGGAGCTGGTGGCAGGCTACTCATTCATATACTTTTCCCCCACATCCCTGGTGGGGCCTTGTTGCCTCAGTTTCCCCATCACTTTCCCCTTGGGTCTGATCACTGGCACCAATCTCAAGCTAACAACAGCAGCTGACTCCCCACAGAGTTGCTCAGGGCTTTCTGTACCTTCCTCCTTACTTGTAAAGCACAGCAAAGTAAGCCCAGACTGTCTCAAAGGAACTGGGAGATCTTGAGCTTGAGCTCTTGGTCATACCCAACAGGGAAAGCTCTGGCGCTTCACTGATGGCTACCGCCCACTTAGAAAAGCCGATCATTAATTACATGCAAAAACTGCCCGTCCACACTTCATGCTTTTCACCTCCTCAAAACTACGTCATACTAACACAATATTTGGGAGAGGAGGGAGAAGAAATCTAAGCTGTAACTACAGATGATTGTTCTTCAACCTCATTTGGCAGCAGCGTTCAGATTTGAGCCATTTTCCTCACATTTAGGAAAAGCTAACATTTTGTTCTAAAAAAAGGACCCAAAAAAATCCTTCAGTAAACAACTGTCCACACATTAAGTTGGGTGAGAGGAATTTAAATTTCTCACTACGGGTAACGAATTCAACTCAACACTTTTCTGTACCACTGATCTAGCTCCCTATTATTCTATAGCAGTTTAAATTATCTCAATTTTATCAGCAGGACTACTCAGAGTTTCTTCTGCATCTCACTTCCCTGGCTCATATCCTGACAGTTAGAAGGAGAAAACTGTATCTACTACCTTCTTCCATTTCCTTCCCTTCCTAATTTGTTTGACCTAATTTTCGTTCATCGCCAGCTCTGTTCCCTATTCCTCAGGCATATGAACAAACATTCAAGATACATTTTGGAATAAAAGATGGAAGAATTTGATTGCGTTGACTCCACAGCGAAAAAAAAGCACAGAGAAGTCTGGTTTTAAGCCACCCAAGACATGACCCTGTTCCAGCCAGAATCCAGGTACCGTAGTCCCCTCCTCACCTGCGTATCTGGAACTAGTAAGGAGATTCTTTTTCTGGCAGATAAAAGAAGTAATCTCAAGAAAATATTTTCCCCAGAATGCTGAAAAATACACCTCTAGGATTTTTATTTCTACTTGTCTTCGGTTTACTAAAATATTGAAGAACATGATTTAGAAACCTGGCTAGATTAAGAAAGAGGGAGCACACATACAAATAAGTAGCAATGACAGTGTTCATAAAGCTACCTTCTCACATCAGTCCTCCAATTTCTTTAACACAGTATCCAAATTCAGTGGTTTTTCTAATACTTCCCATTTAGAATAGCTTCCTCTGCTAAAATGAAGTCATTCTGCAAACTTGAATGCGTTGCTATACAAAAGAACCAGAATTATGCATTTTCTCTTTTAAACCACACCTGCACAAATACCTGTGCCTATTGAAACACCTGCAATAAGAGTACTGCTCGGTCTGATAATAATAGACACAGAATGGAAACCTCAATCTGAACATGTACATAACTGACCCTTCTCCATCTCAGAAAAAAAAAAAAAAAAAACAGAAAAAAAAAATTTTTATACAGTTGTCCACCACGGTTTAAACCAAAGCTCCAATGAGCTATGCCATCTCTAATTATATTAATCACTACAAGTCTTTATATCAATCTGAAACAAGAAAAGGGAGGATTAGAGAATTCAGGAAAGTAAGCAATATTCTTGACAGGTATTGAAGCAAAGACGCAAGACCTGGAACCTAGTGTGAGTCAAAGAATGCAAAGAAGTACACAGTATTTATCACTGATTCTCCACAAGAAAGGCCGCTCCCTGTAAAAATACCATTTTTCTTCATGAAAACATGAAATGAGCCATTTTCTTTCACAAATGTGTACAGATTTGGGAAAAGACAAAAACCCCACACCTAGCTAGTAAAGATGATGAGGGGCACTTGTACAGTAAAAGCCTCGGGTATGACTTGACCTTGCAGCTGCTCGTCACATAGCAGTGACAACAGAGAGACTATGAACCTCTATTTCTGATGCAGCTTTTCTTTCAGAGGGACAAAACACATCATCTACAAAAGTTAATGTATTGGTTTTCTCACAGAAAAAGTATGGAGACCTCTTAAGCAAACAACCACCTGAAAAACTGCTGTAACCATTCATCTGTCTGGCCTCTGGTTTAGACTGCCCCAGAAACTATGTCCAGAGGCAAAGCCAGTAGCTAGATCAGACCTTAGGTAATATATTTGCAATAATTCACCTTGAATGAGGTATGTAATGATGCAATCACCTGCTCCCCTCCTAAGAGAGTACAAAAATTATAAAAGTATACCAGTAAATTTGATCACAAGGAAATGAAAAATATTTAACATTAATAGATGTGTCCTGGAAATTTTTCAAAAATGGTCATTTGCCAAGAACATAAAAGTATTTTTCTGGCTCTCACCATCTTGGCTGCAATATATTTATGGTCAGAAGCCAGTTCGTTCATTCATTCATTAAAATATTATACCTGTAATGGTTGAAAGGTTTTACTATGCTGTAACATTAACAGTTAAAAACTGAATTTGAAAAAGCCTTAGTAAAATTTTTACAAACCCTGAAGACTACATCTGTTAACCCATAAAATTTTTTCAACTAGGAAAACCTAAAAAATCCCTAAAGGTTTGTTTTGGATGGCTCAAGATGAAAGTTTCACTTGAAAAGGCATCCAGTGAAAGACAGCTGCACAGAGCAGAGAGACACCCAAATACGCAAGGAAAAAGCTCAGCACTACTTCAGTGGAGGGAAGCAGGTGCTGGGGGACCTGTTCTCTGCACCGTCATGTGTGGGTATAATTCCCTTCTCCCAGAAGGAAACATAAAACTAAAATACTGGCACAAGTCTGCTGGCAAAAGGCTGGAGGGAGGTTTACAGTTCAATAGACTGCGGACACATCTCATTTCCACTGTCTCCACTAACATGCCACTGATTTCCTCAACGTACCCCTCAGCAGCTTCTCAGTAGAGTTACCAGATCCTGCCTCAGCTTTGCCACCTAAGCTCCCCACTCCATTTCGACTAAAATAAATCTACTCTTTAAATGGCGTAAGTTAAGCAAAATAATTTTGGCAGACGCAGAAGGGTTCCGTGTTCAGCTGGCAGGTCTGGGGGTGGCAGTATATGCCAGCAGAAGATAAGTGACAATCTGCTGGGGGTGACCCATGGAGAAGAGCGGCAGCCATCACAGGCACAAAGGCCAAGTGCCCTGTACTTCTTACAAACACCACGGCCCTGTTCCTCCTCGGGTTGCCCATGCAAACTGCCACTTCCAGTGATGGTATCTGCACAAACTGCACTGGATTACACTCTTTTCCAAGAGATTTACTGTTTCTTAGGTAACACATTATTATCATAACATGTTGGATGAGTCAATGTTCCTACAGAAGTATATGAACGCTAAGTATGGTCACCATCCGTTTTCTGACTAGTCTTGCTGTCCTTTTACCTACAACACCACTTCCCCTGTCATTTATCTTAAAAAAATAGCAAATCCTATGCCACAGGGTAGCATAACCTCCTCACCTCTTCAATTTTTTAAACTGGTGACAAAGCGGGCTCTTTCAGTTTCCCTCAAACATATCTGCTGTCATTCTCTTGACCAATGCTGAGACCTTGCAATTTCTCACTGAACTTCCCCTCTTAAAATTAAAGAGCAGAGAACAGATGCCAGGATGCTGTTCAACCCCCTCTTGCCCAAAAAAGGCCTCTGAAAGTCCGCAGCAAGTTGCAGATCCTACAACTTTCCCACCAGCGGTTCCACTTCTCAACCACCAGCTAGTGTGCCCCCCTGCAGAGTCCAAGCGCACCCCAAAAGCATCCATAACACACTTAACACATGAGCTGCTGGAAATGACGCAGGGGCAACATCTCTCTGAGCAGCAGCAAATATTGAAACAGAAGCTGCAGGAGCAGATACCGTGTGAGCAACCTTCTGCCAGGACTTGGAGCATGCTTCGTTTCCTACCTGAATACCTGAAGCATAAACAAGTCGTAGAACAAGGTCAAGCAAGCTGAAACACCTCATTAAATTTCATCAATGCCTGTATGACCAGGTACTTCAGACACCATAACTGCTTAATGTCACTATTGTATTAAAGAAGGAAAGAGACAGGAATAGCACACTGCGGGTGAATCTGGAATAGTAGGTTTTAACAAGAAAAAAAGATATTTCTGTATACACACATAAATGAAAGAAGGAAAGTAAACTAATTCTGTGGAGCAGGCAAAATTACATCTTCACTGGCCACAGATATGCTGGACTAGAGACCGTGTGAGAAGCTTGCACACACGCAGCAGATACAGAATACATTCAACAAAAATACCTAACTTGACCATCTTGATTACAGTTACAAGTTCGCACCAGTGAGGGGAGAAAATCAAACCTGGCAGAGAACTCAGTCCTACCACTATTTCTAACCTTTGTTAACTCGGTTGTCCAGGTGCATAATTATCCTACAGGCACACAATTAGTGCTGTTAAGCATACAGTCACTTATACAGCTCGGCTATTTAATAGTATAATGTTCAAATTTGATATGCCCCTGAGATGGCCATAGGTCGCTTAAGAATTCTGTTAAGTTTTAATCTCAGCCTAAAACACTGTTTCAACTTCACAGCCAGCAAGGGAATAAAACTCACTAAATATTACAAACACAGTAAGATGTCATGAGGTGGGAAGCTACAACCCATGACTGCACTATCAAAACAGACATCATGTGGCGATACTTGTTATCACTTCCACGTTAACCCAAGTTTTTTCCAACTACTGGAACATTAAAATAGGATTCAAAATTTACTGTCGATTCTTTGAGTTTGCCACTTCCCGGGAAGAAATGTATTAAATAACCTGACTAGAGCTCTTAAAAACTGAAAACATCCAACATGATTTGTACTTTATTAGCTAGTTGGATCCTATATCTCCTGGAAATCAATAGAGCATTATCATTAACATCAATGAATGTAGCGACAGGCATATGGGCCAAACCCTAGAAGGCTGTACTCTCATTATGTTCTCAAACGTGCACATCTCAATAAGGCAGCTAAGGAAAGTGTTTTTAGAAATCATGTTTGAGAGAAGTACTTTAGCACTTTCATATTTCCAAGTTAGCGGAAACACTTGTATGCATGTTTTCGAGAAGTCTAGAGATACTGATTTACAAGAACTTAGGCTCCTCAAGTTTCAGTTTTTCTCAAAAGAAAAACTTCCAGTGATGACATAGTGTATAGAAAATGCAATTTGTTACCTTGAAACATTCATAGGATATTTTACAACGCGAATGAAAAAGCCCAAATCAAGACAACTGTGTGAAATATTGAACACCAGATCCTGGCATGCTTTTGCGTACCATGTACCCTAGCATAGGTCCAATAAAATAAATTTTCTACAGAAGGAAATACTTTAACACTTAAAGTATATTTATTCTAGTTCAGATGCCAGAGGAAAAAATGTGTCTGTTTGTTATATTAAAAAGAATGAACTGTGGAATTATAAAACATCATCTCCTAACTATCTAGGCTCCAGTGCAATTCCCAGGCCAAATTAAACCTTCAGCTTTATTGTGAAGCTGCCTGAAAAGGAATTCTGCAGGTAATGCTTCAACTTGATTTGAGCAGTCAGTTGTGTGTTTCAGGTTACAAAACGATTTCACTGCCATAACTTCTGCTGTTTTAGTGACTGCCGGGGGTGCTATGCTGCCAAGCCATACACACGTGTGCCCCGTCCCCATCTCTGGTGTCTGCTTGCAGCAGGAGATCTGGCAGCAGGAGAGGCAAGCCCAAAGGACAGAGAGGTGGTTAAGGGGATAGCGGGCTTGCAGGTACCATGAGCCCTCAGCAGCTGACTTCTGAACAGTAAGCAATGTTCTTGCCTATCTAATGGCAAGGGAATTTTCTTCACCTCTGAATACAGCTGCCGGTATCCTGATCAAAGGAAGACAGTACACCAGCCTGGGAACACAAGGAGACTCTGTACTGATAGAGAGAAGTAAGTGAAGAAGGTGAGGACCCGATATCCTGTCTCCAGCTGGCACCAGACATTGATGGTCTGGAGAAAAGTGAATAGTATACAATAATTAATCATAATCCCAAGAGTCAAATTCAGCATCAAGAAAAAAAATGGTCTTCCTGACCCAAGAGAAAACCAGCCAAGTTCTGAAGCATGACATTTTATTATAATCTTGTCCAAGGTAGCAACATGTGCTACGATACACTGGGAATACTACAAATAATCTTGTTTTCTCAATCCAGAGAAGAACATAAGTGAATAGAGCACACTCCTTCCCCCTTCTACACGCACTGGAGAAGTACTCCACCAAACCAAGCCAAAGCACATCTTTGAGAAGGAAACCCCATCTCACTTTAAACGTTCCCAGCAACAGCAAATCCATTACAATGCTTTACTGCCCTCATTGCTACTTATTATTTCACAGTACAACATATCGAACTTCAGCTCCCAGACACCGGATGTCTCAGTAGGGTCAATTAAGTATCGTGTATTTTCCTTGCACATATAAACGATATATACAGGCATCATTTCCCCTCTAGTCTCTTCTGAGCTGAATAAACTCTAAACTCTGTATACCCCCTGCATTGTGAAGCTTGGTTTCCATACCCCAGATCACTTTTGTCACTATGCTCTTACTAGTATTTCACATCCTTCCTCACGCGTGAGCAGCAAAACCAGACACAGAATTCCCGTGATCTTACTAATGCCACGTACTTTCCTATTTCTGTGCAGTATTTATATTGCCTTACAGCCAAAGACCACACTTCAGTCACAGCATTACAATGAAAACTCCTGTCGAGCTGATTCCCCTTACAAATTCTTAAGCCTTCTTTCAAATTACCAGTTTGAAGACAGTCTCCTATCCTGCTGGTGTAACTGCATTCCTGGTTCCTTTATATCTGGCCACATGAAAAATGTCTTTTACTGGATGCTAACCATTTAAAAAAGTGATTTGGAATACACCGCACTAGTAACTCATTCCACACACGCACAAAACTGCATGTAATCTGTTGGTAACGACGAGATATCATCATAAAAACTGCAAATATAATGATATTAAACAGCCTTACACCAAGATCCAGCCCCCAGGGGACACCACAAGAAACAGCTGCACTCCCATAGAAGACAGGCACGCCTCAGTTCCTCTCTAAACTAAGAAAGATTTATGAAGCAACTTTGCCAATGTTTGTGGTATTTATTCCACAGTGACTCCATGGCACAATTGTTCTAAACTCACACTTCACTGCAGAGTTAGATATATCAGGGACGCAATATAGGGGGAGTCTGCTACAATGGAGCAGTTGATGAATAGCTTAGGAATTTGGGAGATATGGTTTTTTACAATTCAAAGCGCTGGGAAGCAATTTGCTCTAGTTCTACTGTAAATTGGTCTTCAACAATTGTTAAGTCATTCTGAAAGATTCAGAACAAGTAAGCTCTGGCTTGTCATTTATTTCAGAGGCTCCATTTTAAAGTTTTCCATTTTTCAGCCAGGAAAACAACAATGAATAATGTGAGTAAGGAAAAGCATTCATGCAATTAACCAGAGAGTTTTAGGTTCGATTCTCTATTTAAAAAAATTCAGAAACAACTGGGTGCCAATTAGTCAACTGGGTAACCTATTAATTAATATTATAATTCAGCAGCATATTTCCACATATGTAAACTTATACACGGTATTAACGAACCGCCTATTAGGCGGCTGCTGAACACTTCCAATGCAAGATGCTGCTTCCAGCTGCTTGTAACTTGGCCAGACTGTGACTGTTTGGGTTGAAATTTTCCAAGTTGAATGTCTGCCTCAGGCTAAGTTTTGTTCCATGTGTTGTAGAGGTTGCCTCTGAGGGAGGGGTGCAGAAAGAGGTAGACTGCCATTAGAACAACTCATCCAAAATACGTCTTCAGAACAAGACCAGGGAAAATGCTGTCTTTCAATATTAGCAGAAATTTCTGGCAAACTTGGAAGGCTATAGCGCTCTTCCAGCTCTTGGTGACAGATGTGAAATCTGACGTGAGGGCTGGAGCCGCTATATCAGAGGTCTCCTTTGTGCTGCCCCCACGAAAAATCCACCTGCGTTCGGTCAAACGTCCAAAGACGAATTGCATTTTGTGCATTTTCAGTAGGTATTTGCTAGGCCGTGTCCACATTCGTCTCAACTCCCCATGCCGACCAGATGACATAGGCCATCCTCACAGCAATAAGCAACTTGTCCCCCAGTGCCCGTGCAGGACAGGGGTGCAGCTCAAATAACTGCACTCCAAGCCAGGGAACGGCAACAGGTGCCAGGCTTTCCATGTAGGGGCTGGTGGAGGCCATGAGGGCACCAGGTACTTGGGACACAAGCAGGAGTCCTGCTTTTCCTCACCCTCTCCCTGCCCCATCCTACAGGAGGTCTTTGCAGCAAGACAGGCCACTGCCATGACCTACCGCCACCGATTATCCTCAACAGAGAGCTCCAACAGCAGAGTCCCAGGCATTACGTTAGGAATCCAGCCAATGAAGGATGGTGACACAAGTATGCTACCCTAGGCTGCCTATCTGCTTTTCAGCTCTTTTCCTAAGGGGAAGAAAACCTAAGAAATTATACACAAAAAGCAGTATTAAACAAATGTGATTAACACAGCAGAACTTAGGAATTACTAGAACTAAGTGGCCTACAGTAATTAAAACCATCTCCTAGTGCTTATATGCATGGAGGTCAATCTCTAATTGCAACCAACCTGGTCACATTTTTTTCCCCACAGAAATATTTGCTATAATTAACACACAAATTCCTCTTTTTGCCCTTGTTCTCTAGAGCATCACTACACACTTTCAAACCACAGAGGGAATTATTTATTTTCTCCCAGGTTCTTTTACGGTTCTCATCACTACAGTAATCTGTAAGATAAAGGATACTGTTATCCACTTTTTTTTTAAAGATGGGAAACTAAGAAATTAAAGGATTAGAGCAAAAAGCTACAGACACTGAGCAAACAATTCTGACGCTCAAGACTTGCATTTCTAACATGCTGAGACCTACAAAACATCTTCTGTACCTCGAGAGCGAACTGCCATTGACTTTTGTCCCAGATAGACAAATTCAGCACAACTGTACAGCAGATCCCAGGGACTCAGGCCAGGCACCCAGAAAAACCAACAGCCTACGTACTAAAATCTTTACATTTACAAGGAAATCATACGGGAAAGGCAGAGGCTGAAAATCCAATTTTCCAGCTGTCTCAGGTGTGAAAACACCTCTCCCTCTGCAAATAACCATCTGCCTCGATCACGTCACCTCTTCTCACCACTGCCCAGCCGGGGAGCGGCTACGTCTCGGCGGGCGCACCTCGGGTTCATCACCTGAGCTGGCCGGGAAGGACGATGGCGGAGGGCATCGCGACGGACACCACCACTGTGCACAGGTCTGGCGCGGCCCAATGAGCCTGGCTTTCTTCCAAACTCCCGAGCGCTTTGCTTTGCAAACTAACTGATGGGGTAGTGCTGGGCGAGGCGGGGAGAAAGTAAATGTATACAATATAGAGTATGTAGAGATCAGCTGTATTCACTGGGTGGCAGGCACATTTCGTGGGATGCAGATACGTGCACATACAGGGCTATACAACCGAAACCTCTTAAATACAGAGCTTGTTCCCTGTCTCAGAAGCAGCAATTGAACAGACATGTTTTAAAAAAAAAAAAAAATCCCGCAGAGCAAAGTTAACATATTCCACCTTCATTTTAACACCGGCTTCTTGTCCGCAGAGCTGAGGCACTCAAACTGTCCTGGCACTCGACAGCTTGAGCCATGCGGACATGCGGTGCCCCACGTCACTTCTGTCGGTGGGTGCCCTAACGTGAGGCAGCACAGACCGCGCAAGAGTCTTCAGAGTCTTTGCTGCACTAATTAATGCAAAAGAGCAATGCCTGCAGAGGCCAAGCCTCTAAATTCTTCCCCAGTTTAAAAAACTTGGGGGGAAGGAATTATTTTTTTTGGCCAGGAGCTGTAAATGCATCCCTGTGCATAAGCAGCTAAGTTTTGAAGATCTGAGAAACACAAAAAGCCTGTATTTTCCACGGATTTCCACTTAGCATCTAAGCAGAGTAATTCCAAAATTCACTTAGAAGATGTTTCTGGAGAAGAGGCCATCAACCAAGTTTCAACCCAGTGTGTATTTTTATAACCAAGCTGTAAACTACATAAAAACTACACTTATAATGGAAATGCTGACAAAGGCATAACTACTGCAGTCAGCTATGACAGCCTGACCACAAGCCCTCCTTCAGGAAAAAAGCAACATTTACTTTTCCCCCCTCCTTTTTAAGGCTGCTCAATAGCGAGCTGGGGCAAGGGGGGGGGGCGATATGCACGGGTACCTCTGTCTTATCCTTTCCTTACTAATTTCAGCGACTCTTATTCCACTTATTTCCCACACGTGGGACGAGCCACCCCGGTTTTTGCCATAAACAATCCGAGGGCCT
>VZTV01063301.1:0-10631 GCA_013400875.1 Anhinga rufa
GTGTCCCTGCACCCATCACTGCCTGTGGGGTGCCCCCTGCACCCATGGGGTACATGTGTCCCTGCCCATCATTGCCGTGGGGTGCCCCCTGCCCATGGGGTGTCCCCTGCACCCGTCACTGCCCCTGGGGTGCCCCCCTGCACCCATCATTGCCATGGGGTGCTCCCTGCCCATGGGGTACCCGTGTCCCTGCACCCATCACTGCCCGTGGGGTGCCCCGCTGTACCCTGGGGTGCCACCCCTCCACGGGGTGTCCCCTCGCCCCCCGGGGACCATCACCAGGCCACCTGGACGCCCCCGTCCCCACAGCCCGAGGGCCGTCCCTGCCGCGGGGCGCCGAGGAGCCTGCGGGGCTATTTTTGGGCCGTGGCGTGGCAGGCGCCCGGCTGTGCCAGGGGGCCCACGTCACGTCACGGGGGTGGCCAGGCCCTGCCGCCTCGGCATCGCCCTCATTCCAGCCGGCGCACGGGGAGCAGCGGCACGGCACAGCGCAGCTGATCCCCCACCTTACAGACGGGGAGAGGTAAAGCCTTTGCCCGGCCACGGTGCCCCCTGTGCCGGGGACGGGGGCTCCCCAGCCCGTGGGGCAGCTGGCTGCCGTCGCTGCCTTTGTAGGGGACACCCCAGGGCAGGGGACACCCCGTCATGGGGGATGCTCCCTCCTGGGGGACACCTGGTCCTGGGGCATCCCCCACCCCTGCTCTAGGGGACGCTCTGCTGCAGGGGATGCCCCCATCCGGGGTGACACCCCATCCCAGGGGATGCTCCTGCTCTGGGGACACCCGCCCTGGGGGACACCCTGCAGCGGAGGCCATCCCACCCGGCCCTGCTGCCCCCAGCCCGCGGTGCTGGGGAAGGGGCGCGTTCAGGGCAGCCTCGTGCCGCGCTGCTCATAACCTAAAAATAGGCGGCAGCTCGCAGGCCCGGGGGGGGGACAGGATTCGTCCTTTCCGCGGCGGCCACGGCGCTCGCACAGAGCGGTGCCACGCGGGGGCCCCCGGGCACAGGGGGGTGAAGCGGGGCGCAGGGGACCACTCTCGCCCCACAGATGGCCGGCGGCATCTTCTCCCCGCTGGGGAGCTGCTCGGAGCTGGAGAAGGCCAACTGCCACCCGCTGGTATGCCTGCTCTGCCACGAGCCCTACCAGCACCCCTGCCTGCTCGACTGCTACCACAACTTCTGCGCCAGCTGCCTGCGGGGCCGCGCCAGCGACGGCCGCCTGCGCTGCCCGCTCTGCGGGTAAGGGACGGACCCTGCCCGGGGGGGACGCCGGGGCCAGCGCACGCAGCAGGCGGCCGGCAGCCTCCCTCGGCGCCCCCAAAGCTGCCCCACCGGCCCTGGGCAGGCGTCCCCATCCTGATTGCCATCCCCGTCCCATCCCCGCAGGCACCCCTCGGTGGTCAGGGGGGGCACGGGGCTGCCCCCCGTGGACCGGCTCCTGCAGTTCCTAGTGGACAGCTCGGCCGACAGCGAGGAGGACGTGCAGTGCGCCAACTGCGACCGGCGCTGCACCAAGGCGGTGAGGGCAGCGGGGCAGGCAGGCAGGGCGGGCAGGGGACTCCCACCGGGGCCGTGCCCGCCGCCAGCCGCCCTCCCGCCCGCGCAGGAGCTGGACACCATGTACTTCTGCAACACCTGTGGCCAGCCCCTCTGCGCCCCGTGCCGCGAGGAGACCCACCGCGCCAAGATGTTCGCCCGCCACGAGATCGTCTCCCTCTCCAAGCGCACCAAGGACATCCACAAGCCACGCCGTGCCAGGCTGCCCCATGTCCCCGTCCCTTGCAGCGCTGCACGAGGAGCCCTACATCATGTTCTCCACCGAGAAGAAGTCCATGCTCTGCATCAACTGCTTCAGGGACATGCAGGGGTGAGCAGCCCCGGCCCCACGCCTGCCCCGCACCCTGTCCCGTCCTGTGCCCTTGACACCCGCGCCCACAGGGAGAGCCGGGCGCACTGCATCGACATCGAGACAGCGTACATGCAGGGCTGCCAGCGGCTGGACCAGGCAGTGATGGTGCGCAGGGGCCGGCGGGTCTCGGGGAGGGCACGGGGGTGCGGTGCTGCCCGCAGCGCCGCAGCTGCCCCGCCACCCCTGAGCAGGCCGTGAAGGAGCTGCAGACCTCCACGCGCGAGGCCATCGTCCTTCTCAAGGCCATGATCGAGGAGGTGCGCAACAGTGCCAGCGAGGAGGAGGCGGCCATCAACTCCCTCTTCGGCCGCATGCAGGTGCGGGACCACCGCCCACGCGTCGTGCCCCGCGCCCACGGTCCCCGGTGCAGAGCCGGGACAGCAGGAGGGGGCGGCGGTGGCTGCGGGACACAGTGTGGACACGGGACGGGTCTCAGACGCAGAACACAAGACAGCTCTGCCGTTTGCAGGAGCAGCTTTCCGAGAGGAAGAAGACTCTCCTGAAAGCCGTGCAGAGGTGAGGGGCTGCAGGCTGACCCCTCTCCCAGGGCTGTCCCGCGCTCCCAGGGGGTGTTGGGGTGCCCTGGGGCCAGAAGGCTCCCTGGTGCCCCACAAAGGCTGTGCCTTGCCCCACTCTGCTGCAGCCAGCATGAGGAGAAGGAGAAGGCGTTCAAGGAGCAGCTCGCCCACCTCGCCTCCCTGCTGCCCACCCTGCAGGTAGGACCCACGCTGGGCCGGGATGCTCCGGCCCCAGGAGCTGGGTAGGGGCCCGGCTGCCACGGCCCTGAGGGGCACGGCGGTGACATCCCCCTGTGCACAGGTCCACCTGGTGACCTGCTCGGCCTTCCTGAGCTCTGCCAACAAAGCCGAGTTCCTGGACCTGGGCTACGTGAGTGGCGCCAGCGCTGCGGGGCGGCCGGTGCACCCTGCCACGGTGCCACGGGGCGGCCGGTGCACCCTGCGGTGGTGCTGGGCTCACGGGCAGGGTGCCGGACACCCCTCACCCTGCCTTACCACTGCCTTTCAGCAACTGATGGAGAGGCTGCAGAGGATTGTCAAGCTGCCGCACCGCCTGCGGCCAGCCCAGACCAGCAAGGTAGAGCCCTACCGCCTGCCCGGGGCCAAGCCCCTGCCTGCAGCGCCCTGTGGGCAGCCCCAGCTGCCGGCTTTGCCCCGGCCCCAGCTGTGCTTGCCCCCATCTCGCCCCCCAGATCAACAGCGAGTACCGGGCAGAGTTTGCCCGCTGCCTGGAGCCCCTGCTGATGCTCAGCCCCCGCCGCTCTGTGGTGGGCAGCGCTGGCGGCATCGGTCCTGGCATCACCGGCACAAACATGTGAGGCGCTGGGATCGCACCCAGAGCCGGGGTGCATCCTACCACACGTCCCCCGGGCATCCCGCCGGGCCAAGCTTGCCCCCACTGCTGCCCTTGAGCCTGTCACCTCGGCGGTGGCGCGGGGACAGCGCGGAGCACAGCTGCGCTGACGAAGGACAGGCGCGGGGGCTTCAAGTGACACTTCTGGGAAGCGGGGGGACACGCAGGCAGGCGGCAGGGCTGGCAGCAGGGTGCCCGGGTGAGCCTCCACCCTGCTCCCCAGCCCGGCCCCCCGCCACGGTCCCCGGAGGGCTCTGCCCCTGCTGCCATGGGTGCTGTGCTGGGGCCAGCTCCTGCTTGCCCGCACACCCACAGTGCCGCAGCCTCTTTGCCCGCCACTATTTTTATCAGAATTTCAAGGAAGTGCCCAGCCGTTCCTCGCCCGGGATATATTTAGGCCCGTTGATGTCACGGCAGTGCCGGCCCTGCCAGGCACTCCTGGCCAGAGAGGACAAACAGGCGCTGCCACCCCATGGGGACCGCTCCTCACCCCCGGCCGGGCTCGGCACCACAGGGCGGCTGAGCTCCGGGGGCTGCCAGCCCCGGCACAGGCAGGGGGAGCGCGGCGCTGCACGGTAGGACTGATGGCGGTGGGGCAGCAAAGCCCAGCGGGGAGGCTGCGAGATGGGGGGAGACACAGGGGCAGTGGTGCCCGCCAAGGGGCTGGGAGGTGCCAGTGGTGAGGGAGCGAGCCCCATCCTTCCCTTTAGAAACCGGAGCATGCCAAGCTTGGCTCCTGCCTTCCCCCTGCTGCAGCTGGCCCCGAAGCACGGGCATCGGGAGAGCAGCCCAGGGAAACCTGACTTTCAGGGTGGTGTAAGGCACCTCCGACTGACGCTGCGTGCTCAGGAAGGGACATGCGGGGCTGGCACGTCCCCAAGCAGCTCAGGGGCGAGGGGTGGCAGGGCTGAGCCGGCGGCGTGGCCCCTGGCACCTCGGCCCCGCTCGCCTGCAGTGCGCCGCTGTCGCCCTCTCCACACAGGCTCCCCGGCGGCCAATGCTCCAAGACCCTCATGGTGCCCGGCTGCCCCCCCGCCGGAGATAAAATGTCCACCACCGGCCCCATGGTGCGGAAGCCGACAATGCACCGGTACATCAGCACCAAGGTCCTGCTGGCCGAGGGGCGTGAGACCCCCTTCGCTGAGCACTGCCGCAACTACGAGAACACCTACCGGGTAGGGAACGCAGGTCGGGTCGGTTCTGGTTGGGACGGGACGGGACGGGAGGGTGCTGCTCACGTGGCGGTTGCCCCCGGCCCCTGCAGATGCTGCAGACAGAGATCCAGGGCCTGAAGGACCAGGTGCAGGAGCTGCACCGCGACCTCACCAAGCACCACTCGCTCATCAAGACAGAGATCATGAGCGAGATCCTGCAGAAGTCCCTGCAGATGGACGTGCAGATCGCAGCTCACTACTCTGCCGTGGAGATGATGCGCAGCGTCTTCGAAGAGGTATGGCCGGCGCATCCCGGCGGGGCAGGGTCCCTCCGTACTGTGCCATACCGCGGCACACTGCCCGGCTCCCTCTCCCCCTTCCAGGTCTGGGAGGAGACATACCAGCGGGTGGCAAACGAGCAGGAGATCTACGAAGGTACGGACGACCCCGCTCCCCCAGCCCCCCACCCCCTGCGCCTGCTCTGGGGAGGGGGGGGCAGCCGTGGCCACAGCCCACTCCTCTCGCCCCCAGCCCAGCTCCACGACCTGCTGCAGCTGCGGCAGGAGAACAGCTGCCTGACCACCATCACCAAGCAGATTGCGCCCTATGTCCGCTCCATCGCCAAGGTGAAGGAGCGGCTGGAGCCCAGGTGAGGGGCGTGGGGGGCTTTCGGTGTCGCGGGGGCACCTGGCCATGGCTCACAGCCCTCCCGCCACAGGCTGCAGGAGCCCCGGGAGCCCAAGGAAGAACAGGCACAGATGCTGCTCAAGATCTGCGATGACAGTGAAGCGGCGCCAAGGTAGGTGACGATGGACGAGTGCCCGAGTGCCAAATTCCCCCCGCACCCCTTCCTGGCTGCTGACCCTGCTGAGGTGCCGTGCCTTCCCTTCCCCAGGGACGCCTCACCTGGCAGCAAGGAGGGGGCTCTGGCCAGCCTCAGGGAGGGCTGCGCACCCGGCGGCACCCCCGGAGACCCCTCCTCGAAAAGCAAAGACTGCTGCAGGGGACAGCAGAAAAGCGGGGCCGAGAGTGCCACCCAGAAAGAGCTTGCACCATAGAGCCCGACACTGAGCAAGTGTGCAGAGCTGCTTGGCGCTCGCTGCACAGAAGCCGTGCCCCAGCTGTCGGTCTGCTCCTCTTGCCTTGTGCCATGAGCGAAGGCAGGAAAACACAGCCCAGGCACAGAGTGTCTGCAGCGTATCAAAAGCCTGCCTTAGAGTGACTTTGCTCATCTGAAAAAAATAATTGTCTTTATACTCTCCCTCTCGTGTGTTAGAAGTGAAATAAAAGGGCGCAAGTGTACATGTCCACTTGGTTCTGCAGCTCGGGACAAAACAGGCCCGCCAGCTCGGGGTGCCCAGCTGTTCTTGAAACCACAAAGTCTGCAAACATGGGGGAAAAAAAAACCCCAAAACACCCTGGTGCAGGGTAGAAGCAGGAGCTCACTGCAGGGTCTCAGAGTGTCCTGCACACCACCAACAGGCAGCAGAGATAACACAGGCAGGGCACTGGAAAGAGGCACTCTGCTCCTTGTGCATCTGTGCCATATAAAAACTTGCCAACTGCTGTGGCGCAGGAGGGCAGGGTTTGACAGCTCGCTCCGGCTTCTCACTAAAGATTCAGACACCTTCCCCGTGCCCGGTGAGCTCTTGTCTCCTCACCGAGCTTCCAGTCACAGGATTCAGGACAATGAAAGGTTAAGAGAGGCTGCTGGTGTTAAAAGCAGCAAAAGGACTCTGAAGATTTTGCTCAACGTGAAGTTTATCCCCTTTCTTTTGGTGCTAAGGCATCCCGCCTTGGGCTGGCCCAGCCGCCACGCAGCTGGAACAGGGGTCAGAGCCAGTGCTGGCACGCTCTTGCACATGAGGATCGAGGTGCCTTTACTACAAAGAACGGGAGAATAAAGCTTAGTTTCCATCGTCAGCTCACATCAAACCCAAACAACAATCGCTTTGCTTGTTTCAAAGTATACTTGTGCAAGTTCACAGCAGAAACATTAACGCCTACAATAAAATTAGTTAAAAGTTTGCTTGCCCAAGGCACGTTGGCTACAAGAGCAGGCCACAGCTTCCGTGAGGACGTGCATCAGAGGCACAGAATAGCCTGAGCAGGAGCCTATGAGTGACTACGCAGAGATATCAGCACTATCCGGCTGGTGTATTTTCATGTTTGCTCTTTTTCCCCAAGCTAAAAACATGCTCAGTAAGACAAATCACCAGTGAAAGTGTTAAGCCGATGCTCCGTGCAGAACACCCTCTGGAATACAAAGGGAACCCGGTGGAGGAAGGACTCCACATTGGTTAAGCAAGGAGAGATGGAGAATTCACCCTGTCTCTGTGGCTCGCAGCCCTGTGAGTCACTGCCAGTCATACTCATGCTTCAACACAACACTGGAGCGTACTGAAAACCCACCAGGAATTGTAAAAGTAAGGATTCCAGCTTCGATGATGTCATCAGCACCTCAAGAGATCTCCAAATAACTACCAGACAGAAGTTGGCAATATTTTTTTCTTGTTTTTTATAAAAAAAACCAAACCCAAAGCGATTTCCATCAGTGCCCCCTTTCCTGAGCCATACCACAGCACCTTCACCAAGGAACACCGCGAGCCCAAAGCGTGAACTGACAAGCAACTCGTTTCCATTCCAGCTAGGAAGAATAATGTAAAACTCAAGAAAACAGTGAACCTCTTTGGTATATAACGACAGAATAAGTTATACCACAAAGCTCAAATAGGAACCATTTCTAAAATGGTAACGTTTAAAATAGCATTAGCTAGCCAAACTTTTTTTCCTGTTTGGAGAATTTCCCTAGAAGCATCTCCTAGTCGCGCCAACATCCCAGGTTTCGCCCAAAAAAGCAGGCGAGGATCTCGAGCGCTAAAGCCCTCGCCAAGCCCGGCAGCTGCGGTTCTTTCCCAACCCAAAATCCTGGGATCTCTGCAGGACAGAGGTGGCCTGGCAGGATAGGAAGCAGCGCGATTTGGAAGCGGGAAGAGGTGGCGGCAGGGAGGCTCAGGAAGGTGGCAGCCGAAACGGTGACTCCCGAATTCGCGGCAGCAGCCACGGGAGGAGGGAGCAGGCTCACATGAGGCGAGCAGAAAAGGCTCCCTGTGAACATTAACGCCCGGGAGAGATCCGACCGGTGCCGCACTGCTGGCTCTCCGGCTAGCAGAGGGCAGACAGCCTGGGCACCTGAAAAGCGGAGAGCTGGAGGCCTGCTCCGGCGAGCCACCCAAGCGCCAGCTTGCAGAATCGGGCCTAAAGGGATTAACGCCACACTGCCTGGCTCCACAAGGTCAAAAAGCTTTAAAATCAAATTAGGCCATAGGAACAATCCGCTGACCGGCGCCTTTCCTGCACAGGGGTGGGAGGGCAGAGCCGTTCTCCGGAAGAATCGTTCCAGAGGCGTTTCAGCACAATTCAGCTGCTGCAGGCAGGAGGGTTCGATTCTCTTTAGGGTCGCTACAGGCTAAGTTATCTGGAAGATCCCTGAATGTGCAACGAAGGACTTATCTTGAGGAGGACGAACAAGCTTCTGATCTGCTAGAGATCCGGCAGGCCGCCCAGCTCCGCAGCCCTTTGCCAGCTCCTCCTGGGCAGCCGGGAAATACCAACGGGCTATTCCCAGCACTGTCCCTCGCCCCGCGGCGCCTGGAGCTGGGCGTTCACTCAGCCAGTCCAGTTTTTGCCTGCATTACAGTTCCACTTTGACTCCTCTAATAAAAGGGAGACCCGATGGCACCTTCCTTTTGTACTCCAGGTACTCTTCTCCAAAGAAGTGAATGAGCGTGATCTCCTCCTCCTCGATCCGCTCCCTGAAGAAGCGCCAGGATGCCAGTGCATAGCCCACCACGCAGATGGGATTGCAGAGCAACACCTGCGAACAGACACCTGCAGTTAGCGTCCCCATGCCTCCCAAAGAAACCAAGGCTGCCCCCCGCCCCCACAGGCTAATCACCCTTCATTAAGTTTGCCATGACATCTAAGCGCTCTCCAAAGAAAAAACGAGACCCCAGCACCTTTTGTGGAACATCACTCTGGAGAAAAATTAGTGCTTATGAAGAAAGCGGCCTGCGGGCAGCTGCCGGCTCCTGCTGCCCTGCTTAAGAGTGGTGCCCCAGCTCTAGAGACCCCGTGTGTGGCCGCTGCTGCTGCTCCACGTGCAGTCTTTTATGGTCTCTCTCCGGAGAAATAAAACCAAATGCCAACCACAAGAAGAGCATGACTAAGGCAGCACTGAGTTACAGCTCGACCGCAGCTGGCTTTCTGTTTACCCTCTGGCCGGGGTCCTGGGCACTCTTAGAGAGAGTTTTCTTTGCCATCTGGCACAGGACTGTTATTTGGCAGGAGCGAGGTTGAGTCCAACTGCTTACGGAAGGCCTTTTGGCTGTAGGAACACAAGGAAACTCTAGACACCAGCTTTAGGCTAGCAGCTGATTGCACCCCGAGCCTCCGAGGGCATTCTGGCTCAAACCCCAGCCCTGCTGCCCCTGCTTATTCCACACAGAAAATTAAATCGATGGGGTCTTCCTAAAGATCGCATGGGGCAGACCGCTCAGGGCCTCCTGACCCGCCACGTGCCGGTGGGAGGTGGCATCAAAATCCGCGCCCGGGCCACCCCTGCCACTGACCACCAGCGGTTTGCATCCTGTTACAGGCATGGGGCAGCATTAAAAAGAAAGACCCACATTATAAGACGAAAGTATCTGAGCATGTTGTATACGGTACCTGTGTTCCAATACTCCAGTAAAACCATCCCACGTAAGATGGGTGCCGGAACCACCCATACACCCCACTTGTCACCAAAGTATGAGTATCCGATTTCTCATTCTGAACAATATGGTTGAAGTTGGAGCCAGCTGTGAGCATGGCCGCTTTCCTCAGACAATCCCCAAAGATCACCATCAACAACCCTACAGTACTCAGCCAGGTGATCTGCTTCAGCTCTGCAAGTGAATAAGGACGGGTCACAACAGGTTTGCACAGGTCAGGCTCGCGGTGCGGGGGTCACGCGGGGTTGGGTCCGTGGGTGGGCTTTTCCCCCCGTCTCAAAGCACTTGTAAAACACAGCCAGCATTCCATGCGCCGCCATCAAAGAAAAATTAAAAATAGCGTCCCCTGCCAGGGAGTCACCCCCAACACGCAGCCTGTACGTCCTCACGGCGGATCACCCTAAGGGGAACCCGGCTTTATGGTGTAGAGTAAAGCCGATGTAAAGCACAGCCAAGCAGACGCACTTGGGCCGGACACGGGGAGCTCCGCAGCCCACGCTGCCGTTACGAAGCGGGGAAGGAGAACATCTCCCTTCTCCCAAAAAATAAGGAAGCACTCCAGATTCGGCAAACAGCAACAGGTTTTGCCGATTTGATTTTATTCCAGGTCAAAAGAACACGCCCAGGTGTAACTGAAGCGTCATTCTTTCTACCACCAAAAGTGCTCGAAAGATGCGGGCAGAAAAGGGCTGAAGACCTGCCACATGGCAAAGACGGCAGAAAAGGGCTGAAGACCTGCCACATGGCAAAGACGGCCTGGCGTGTCCGAGCGAGGGGGGCGCTCCCCCCGGCCCTCCCAGACCAAAATCGAGAGGCTTTGAGCACAGAGAGATTAAGGCCGCGTCAAAGCCCTCTTCCGCTGCCAGTACGGGTCAGCTAAGCGGGGGTCACCAGCGCCTTGCTACCAGACAGGTGGGCCCGGGCAAGCCACGTGCAGAGCCAGGGGAGAGCAGGCAGGAGGGTGGGCGGCGGGGAGGGGCAGGGCGGCCGACCTGGGAAGAGGAGCTTCTCCAGCGTGAACTCCACCCAGGAGGAGAGGGCGGCCAGGTTGTACTCGAAGCTGTGGTTGAGCAGGAAGGAGTCCAGCGAGAGGCTGCGCGGGTTGTTGATGGCCGTCACCAAGTACTCCGAGTAGTGGAAGAGGGAGAGGGAGCACATGTACCTGCGGCGGGAGGGAGGGAAGGCTTGGCAGGGCCGGGGGCCGCCGCACCTGCCCGGCTCCCCCGGCCCTTCTCTTACCATCCGAAGTGGCGCCAGGCAGAGCGGCCGGTGCTGAGCAGCAGCCCGCAGCCGAAGGCGAAGCCCAGGAAGCAGGCCCGGACGGCGATCTGCGGGGAGAGGGAGGGGAAGGAGCGCTGCTGCTGCTGCTGCTGCTGCCGCTGCTGCCGCCGCCCCCCGCGCCGGTGTCCCCCGACCGCCGCCGCC
>VZTV01063303.1:0-13987 GCA_013400875.1 Anhinga rufa
CCTTATGAACTTCTACCTGTGATAGTACTCTTGAAAACACTATGTACACTTAATAGAAAATAACAAAATACTGATAAAAGAAACATGCTAGTCTGATTTCTGAGCTAGTGCAGCAGGTAAAGAAAGAGATTGTTCCTGTCTTCACCATTGATACTTGTAGGGAAAAATTTTGGTAGTGTCACTTTTTGTAGTAATTTTTTCATTAGTTAATGTCCCTGGGGAGCAATGAAATATGGGTTGTGTAAAAGTCTATTAAAATACCAGAGACTAGTGGGCTGTGAAGGTGAGAGAAACCCTTCTTACCTTCTTGATATTTCTTGTTCCAGCACCAAAGAACATTGATCTAGTGAGTAGCAAAAGGGGATCCTATTTGGACGTTTAATTAAAGCTAGTGAGATTTACTGATGCTATCAATCAGCAAAGATTGAGAGAGGGGGCATGGTGCCAGACCATTTAGTGGTCTTGACAGGGTAATTAAATACCTCAGGACTGTATTCTCAAGGTAAAATTGAAGTGCTCTAGGAGATCTGAAGCAGAAGAACAATTTGTCTTGGAACAAAGGTAAAGGTGGGTTTTTTCCCTTAAATTTCTGCAGGAGTTATATAAATGGTAATTATACAATCTTTTTAGCTATGTTACAGTTAAAGCTTTGACAGCACTTCCATTTTAAACCCCCTCCTTACCCCACACATGCCTTTTCACCCCCAGGTAAAACTTATTCTCCACTGAAATTCAAATCCCCTCAGACTTTGAATGTTATTTAACCAGCTTAAGCTGGCTGCTTGTTTTTTATGTTTCTGAACAATATTGAGAGGGGGATTCACTTCTGAATGCATATTGCTGTCACTTCCTGTAAACCACATTACCACCACAGGGTTGTTCCTAAGTGCTTAACCACTCTGAGGAAAGTAACACAGTGTGTCAGAGTGAACTACAAAATATGCTAATGTCACCTTCAGCAACTATGTAGCTTGTTTTCTGTTTGGACCCCATGTGCTGTGTTGCAGCTGATAAGTTTATTGCAGGAGTCCGTCCCTGCTTTCCCTGGGGCAGAGGATCTTTAGACCAATGCAGCTCACCCTAAGGCTGCTGAGCAGGTTTGCAGCCGAAAACCTCAGTGGTGCAGCAGTAAGGTCCTTTCTGAGCCTGTGTAGGGAGTTTCTGACACAGATATGGCAATATTAGGAGGGGCCAACAGCACTGTATAGAGCTGAAGGAAGGCTGCAAGCATTGCTCAAAAGCCAAGCTCTAAGTGAAAAGCCAACAAAAAACTGCTTGTTACTTCTGAGATCGATGATGCGTCTTCCTGTCCTCTGCCCTCTCTATGCTATGCAGACTTTTAAGTAGGATAGAGCTTTCTGAATGGATCCAAAATGCTGCAAATGCCAGGCATGTAGATATGTCTGGGTTTTGTTTTTTGGTTTTGTTTTTTTAAATCCAAATAGTTGTCTTCTCCATAGGAATGCTTTTACTATTATAAAATATGGCTGTGCTTATTTTTGAAATTATGGAAATCTTGAGACAAATGGACTTTTAAGCTAGTGGCTTTCAAGTTTTTTTACATGTTAATTAAATATTGACTGTCTTTCATCCATGCAGTAATAGTTTTTCCTGAAAGATTCTAAGATATTCCAGTGAAGTGATAACTGTAAGTAGCAACAGATAAGTGTTTTTTGTGCATTTCTATAAGGTGCGTCTGTGGAATGAATAATTCAAGAGAGACTCAGGGGATATGTTTGCCAGTGTCTCTGTCAGCAGCAGCAGCTCTCTAGACACAGACATGGGGAAGTTGAAGTATACTTGTTTCCTTCAGAAGAAGGGAAAACTTGTGAACAGATTCACCTCAACTCCAAAAACAGAAGGAGAATTGGGGTCTGCTGTTTTGAGATTTTGTTCTTGGTCATATTATTCCTGTGGAGGGCTAGATATTATCTTGTGTACTCTTTTCCTCTAAAGTATGGAATGGTATGGTTTTTTATTGGTAGTGTCTGAAATTTGTGGTGCTCATACTCAGTGGTTGGGCTTGAGTGGGGAGGGAGTGTTCCTCAGATCAGAGTAAGGAGGGTAGGACTTTGAGACTCAAAGTGAGAAGTAAGGAATTGAAAATGTTTGGCAACTGGATCTTCTTTTGTTGTCTTTTCTTTGTACTTAAACTCAGAGTCTCTTATTTTTAAAGAGACAATGATAGTTATGACTGCAAATTTTAAAATGTTCTTCTATGCTAGTCCTTGTAAAAGCAAAACAGCAGAATTGCTATTCTGTAATTGTAGTGCATAATTCTCATCTCTTGTTTTAGTGTAGAAATAGGCCAGTGAAATTAATTGTGTTTCTCTTAAAGTAGTATGAGAAACTTCCAGTAATAAAAAGTAAACTGTAAAATCTCAAGCGCTTCTGGGGAAAGTCTCTGGTTCTGTGTTCGCCTGTAGCAGAATTTCCACTTGACTTTTGTTATTAGCATGTATGTACTATTACACTTGCTTCTGTTCACCAAATGGCATTTTGGGTGTTGTATCTGCTTCAGACCAAGCCTTGTGAAAGCTTATTTCTGGTGTTCCTTTCTGGTGCTTACAGCAGCAGTTCTACGAGGTCTTTCTCTTTGAGCAGTGTGCTGTCCTTAATCAGTTACATCCGAAGGAAGACTCCTAGTCCTCTTCCTCTCAGCCATGTGAAGATTGGTCTTAAGTCTAAATTTGTCCTGAAAGAAGGGTATTGTAAGAGAATGCTGACATAATGGCAGTGTGTAGACCTTGAATCTAGTAAAGAGAAACAGAAAAGAAAAATACACAAAACCCAGAAACAAAACACAGACAAAAGGATACAGTCAAGAGTTAGGAACTGAAGCTGGCAACCGGAGATGAAGTGCAATGTAAAAGTAAAGTTGGAGAAGAGCTAACCAACAAATGTGAAATCTGTATTCTGCTGTAAGGAAAGAGTGGGTGAGAAGAACAACTGAAATACATGTGTTTAGTTCTGTAATCTTCAGGTAATTCTAATAGAAACAATGCAGTTTTAGGGCCCATTCTAATAGAAATAATGCAGTTGAGAGCCCATCCAACCTAGTCATCATATATCGCCTTTCTGATCTTAACCTTTGCAGCAAACAGCCCCATTTGTCTTCATCAGTGTTTATAGCAGGAAACAGAGAAGAAAAGCCAGTTCACCTTTTGCAAGGTCAGTCTCTGTGGACACTTAATCTAAGATTCATTAAGCCATCCTTGCAGAACATGGTAACCATTGCTCAGAGGTGTCCTTTGGCTTGATTGCTCTGTCTCTCACACTTTCTGAACAGAAATAGAGCTTTTGCATAAGCTGACTGCATTCAAAATGCATTGTGCTACCATTTTACACTTGACTCTGAGCCTAAGCAAAGGCAAAAACAAATCTAGGAAGACTGCTTTTTTTTCTGTTATGTGGGAAAGTCCTCATCTGGTACTGTGACATGCTCTCTAAAGTTCCTGTCATTAACTTTAGTCATGGCTTAGAGGTTTTTCAAAGTCTAGCCGTGAAAAATTGTAAGGACTTCAGAGTTCTTGTGGTTTAAGACTTCTAAAGCATATTATTAATCAGTCACTGATGTTTAAGAAATGTTTTCAGTAGAACCACACAAACATAGAAGATACTGGGATAGTGCATTTCTTAAGAGCAAGATCAACTTGATCTGCCTTTGCTTGCTGAGTCACAAATTTACCTCTCTTACAGAAAGTAAATTCAGATAACTTTGAAAGAGTTGCCTGCAGAAAATTCTCTTAAATATTGAAGAAACTTCTTTTAGAAGCAATGTTTCTCCTGAGAATTGTGGGACACAGGATTGTTTTCTGGTAGCTACTGAAGTCAAAACAGGCCTGCTGATCTAATTGAAGCACCTCCACTTCCCAAAGAAACTTTGCTGATTGCAGACAGCCTTGTCAGACACACAGTGAACTCTAGTTCCTACTTTTCTCTGCCTTGTAGGAGAACTGAGGGTATAAATCCTTCTGAAGCAGGTTTAGCTGCTGGGTACTGCTACACAGAGTGATGCCTGGAGTCCCATAAGGATGTTACTTTCCAGTGTCATGACTGCTGCTTTTCCAAATGAAGGATAGTTCTCTTGGATAATGCAGTGTTATCCAAGGCTGTGAGACTAAGCTAGAATCAAGGCTCCTTGAATCCAAAACAAAGGGCATCCATCTAGCTGGGTACTCTCAGCATAGGGTGGAGGAGAGGGAGGGCCCATTAAAAGTCTCTTTTGAAACTGTAGCTCTGATCAAGCCTGTTATTGCTATGTGTATTGAATTTGATACCATTATTGATCAGTAATGCTCCTGCTCAGTGGGGACAACGGGCCATATTTTATTAGAAAACTCATGGCATAATGGCTGGCTTGATAACAGGGTAAGATGAGTTGATGACTTGCTGATGAAAGACCAAGGGTTCATCTTACCTATGTCAGCATGAGGCGCTTTAAATAGTGAGTCTTGAGCATATGGGAAAATATCTTGGCTTCACAAGGAGGTGTCTTCGTACTTCAATTCAAGATAACCTTGGGAATAGTACTGGGAAGAAAATGCTTCCCGGACTGGAGAATCCCATGCTTTCTTACAAAACATTTCATCTCAAGAATTAATTATGGGCTTTCTCAGCATGGTTGTCTTTAATATCTCACTGCTGTCCTAGGCCTTCATCAGTCTTCTCATCCAGACAAGACCTGCTCATGGTCTGAGTTCCTCTTAAAACTTCCTTTGCTGTCCTGAACTTGCTGCTGCTCATGCTTTAATAATGACTAAATCATGTCCCATTCTGAAGAAATTGCAAAGGTAAGAGGGAGGAACGGATTAAGATGTTGAGCTGGGACTTCAAGCCAGAATTGAAACCAGATTTTTTCCTTAGACTTAAGGCTTATCCAAATAACATGAGCAGCTAGCCAGTTTCCTAGCTGCTTTGTGGAGCTAAGGCTTTTGACCTGCTCTCTGCTGGAGAGCAAGGCAAGTGTGGGCTGTGCTGCAGGCGAGTAGTGCAAGTGGGTGTGGTGATTGTTTCCTGACTGAGAAGTCAAATACAGAAACCTGGTCAAAGAGGAATGAACATTAAAAAACTTTTCTGATACTCGTTGTATCAGTGATGCTCCTCTGTCCAGTAACTAATCTGTATTGGTGGAAACCTCAGATGCTGGAGACCTTACATCCACTGTCCATACTGTGCACTAACATGCTTAAGAGCAAAGGTGACAAACATGTAAAGGTGGAAGACTTTCCTGTGAGCAGTTACTTATCAAAAGCTGCAAGAGACTACATCTGTAAGGAGACTTCACTTTGTTTCGGTGGAAGCTACCTGCAGAGAGGTCATTCCTTAGTTTAGAAAAAATACAATCCCTGTGTTGTTTTTTCTGCCAACTCAGAAACCATTTTGGGTTTGTATTTGTGAATCTTAGTAGGTGTGGGGTGGTATTTTTAGCCTACAGTTCTTTGGCAAATTTGTATTTACTAGGTAAAATTCTAGTTCAAAGAAGAGCTTTATGAAATACAGGTATGTGTTGGCTAGTCATGCTCATGTGAACTACTATGCCCATCAGTAATCACTTTGAACATCATATTTAGGCCTGCCTTGTATAAGAAGTGTTGAAGTGGAGCTTCAACACTATTCTAGCTGGGCTCTTGATTTGGACATGGAAATAACTGCCCTGGCTGGTGTAGCTGCTCTTGTATGCCAGGGTTGCAGGGCATCCTTTGTCAAGAGTGCATGTAGCAACTCATAAAATTACTCTGCTGAAATATCCTGAGACAATTACTGACTTTACAGGTCCCTTAAATATGTCCTGTTCTGTGCAGTTCTTGAAGAGAAATCTGATATCAGGGCAGTGTATTGATGAGCCATTTGTCTCTGAGGTGTAGCTTATCATGATCCCTCACCAGTTACTACTTCATGGGCAGATCTGGTTCTAATCATGTCCCTTTTGTGGAGGAACAAACTGTCAGGTTGGTCCATTCATGCCTTCAGCTGTGCGGGCACAGAACAGACATGGATCCCATGGCTGTGACTCTGGCACTGGTTGTAGCTGTCAGAGCTGGCACTCTTCATGAGCTGTGGACTGAAATAGCAAAACCTCTTCTGATGGTAGTGCTGAAAGGCTGTTACTTCCATGTCTGTTTTTTGAATGTTACCTGTTGCAGGGTAGGCTGTAAATGCAAAGCCTGTATGGGGTATGGTTATATTTATTAGCTTAATCTAGAAACATAAGTGAAGCTGTGTCAAGTACTTTGTTTTTGTAGCTCCACAGAGTTGAGTCTAAATTGCCTTTACAGAAGGAAGTCTATCGTGTTTCCAATTTGCTCTGCCCACAGAAACAAACGCTGCTGCAAGTTTGCACCATGAACATAAGCTCAGCATAGCATGTACGTGTTTAACAAGGCAGTCTTGTGTATACTGGGAAAAGTGGCCTTTAAGCTTTGTTTGGAATGGACCTATCTTTCATTTGAGGGGAGACAGAAAGTAAACTTGATGAATATACAGCAATGTACTCTCCTGTTTCAGACAACAACCTATCACTAACTAGTGACAGCTGAGACCTGGTCTCTGCTGTGTGCTGCAGCATCTTGTTACTAGAAATCAAATTAAGAAGAAGAGTTCTTGAGTCATGGTGTCTCATATACTAATTTAAGTGCAAGTTAAGAACACTTGCCTGGCACAATGGTCTCTGAGAACATTGCTGTAACAAAACCGAAGAAATATGTCCTTGTTTTTATTGTGCTTGCCAAGGGGGGCTATATATTCTTAATGTATTCCTCTTCACAATATAAATCTGTCTGATTTGCAGGAAGGTTTAACCCATTTTCATCTGCACACGCTGGGTGGCAATTTATTTGGATTTTTTGTTGGATTTTTTTTGTCCACTGCAACATGGGTTTTAAAAGAAACAGATACCACCCATAAGGTAGTGTTCTAAGCTGAAAGTTTACACCGGAAAGTATTGAATGCAAACATTTAATGAAATCCAGATTTTAACACTTTTCAAGATTTCAGATTTAAATAATTGCAAGAATACCTTAAGTTGAGGTGTTTAGAATTTAATATCACTTTTTCCTAAAGTTCTTGCAGGTAATGCAAACACTCTGCCCTCTACACTACTAATAGGCTGTAAGATAAAGATGGAACTATGGTGCTGAGGTGTCTAAGGGTAGTAGCAGACAGTAAGAATCAGAAACATTCATTTGTAGGGTCTGGGTCTCTTTATTCTTTTTGGCAATTTCTTTGCTTAACCTGTTAACTTTCACAGTTTTGACTTAAATTCTAAATCAGTTCATCTTGATGTTAAGAAAAGCCACAAGGATGTTCAGGGGACTGGAGCATCTCCCTTATGAGGAAAGGCTGAGAGACCTGGGTTGGTTCAGCCTGGAGAAGAGAAGACTGAGGGGAGGTCTTGTCAATACTTGTAAATATCTAAAGGGTGGACTTGTAAATATCTAAAGGGTGGGTGTCAAGAGGATGGGATTGGACTCTTCTCAGAGGTGCCCAATGACAGGACAAGGGGCAACGGGCACAAGTTGGAACACAGCAAGTTCCACTGAAATAGGAGGAAAAAACTCCTTTGCTGTGTGGGTGCCAGAGCAGTGGCCGAGGCTGCCCAGAGAGGCTGTGGAGTCTCCTTCCCTGGAGACATTCACACCCCGCCTGGACGCGGTCCTGTGCCCCCTGCTCTGGGTGTGCCTGCTCACGCAGGGCGGTTGGACGAGGTGATTTCTGGAGGTCTCTTCCAACCCCCGCTGTTCTGTGATTATTAAAGCAGTGAAAAACTTGGATTTGGCATAATGTTTGCATTTCTAGAAACAAGTGTCTTTCCTACTAACTGCAGTGGAAAATTCCAGTAAAACTGCTTTTAAATTGGTGTCTCCAGAGTAGCTGTGTTCAGTGTTGTACAGTGTGTGTCATCATTAAATATTTAAAACTGTAGGCTTTCTGGCTGCTTCTTAACTTGCATGGTTCAATGGTTTTGACATTGCATAACCTTAATGTTTATCTATTAAATATTCACCTGTTGAAGTAGTTGTGGAAGTAATATTTTACCATAGCTATTAATTCAGTGCATATGTATATTGTTTTAAGAGATTGAATCTAGAACTATTGGCGAGTAATTACTGAATGAGCAAACTGACAGGATACAGGTAGGGATATGAATCTGGAGAGTCTATGCTTTAAATCTGTAATGCAAATGAAATAGCTGGATTTTGACATCAGTAATAGTTAGAAACTGTATCCCATACTCCCGGCAAGCTTCTTCAGCATGGGAATTAGTTCCCTTATACCAGTAACATTTTGTGGTGTCCTTGGCTTTTCTCTAGTGATGCTGACTTGCAATAATCACAGATCACTAGTAATGTTTTGCCAAAGAAAGTCAAACTTCAGTTACCTTGGGTTTCTGAAGTTACACATTTCTCTCAGATTTCTTGCCTGTCCAGAATTTCTGGTGCTTAGCAAGATGATTAGAGAGTGATCGTATATTGGTAATGAAATACTGGTTTCAGTTTGTATGTTATTCCTGTGACTATCTGCCAAGATTCCAGGACATGTCAGTCAGGATTCAGGAGTAGTTGCTGGGATACTTTCCATGTAGTATAATTGGTGATTGGTGAATGTTCTTAGATGTGAAAAATGCCTTGTAAAAACACTTCAGGAATTTAAAGGGATGACACTGAAACTGAACTTCTAGTAGTGGTAGTATTTACTGGTTAGAGCTTATTGTTTTCATTTACCTGCTTTCTTTAGTTTGCATTCAGTATAGGCCTTGACTGCTATGTCAAAATAGCATTTACCAGCTAGGGCATGGACAATAAACATCACTGGATAGCTGTCACTGTGAAAGAAGTCATACTCATTTGACAGAGGAAAAGTGAGAGGAGTTTAGCAGATACTGTTTTATTTTTGACAGATACCACTTCTGTAGCATAAGGTAAACTTGCAGTAAGTTAACAAACATTTTTTTTGTGGATTTTCCCTCCTGAGGGACTCAGAGTGAGTTTATATTCTTGATGTGTGACAGTATGTGTCTGGCAGTGTGAATTCCCCTTTGGAAATAGTGTCTCTATTCCTGAGGAATTAAAAATAAGGGGGAAATGACTGTATCACTGGTTTTATACAAAAAGCTGAATGGGAATCCTCTGTCTTGGCCTTGATACCTTCACTGGAGTCAAGTTACTTCCAGAGTCTGGGTAGAAGTCCCATTTCAAAGAATTCCTTAAGATTTGTTACATGTTCTTGCAGAATCACAGAATAGCTGAGGTTGGAGGCACCTCTGGAGGCCTCTAGTTCAACCCCTGCTCAGAGCAGGTTCACCATAAGCAGGTTCCTCAGGCCTGTGTCCAGTTGGGTTTTGAACATCTCCAGGGTTAGTCTACAATCTGAGTAACTTCTTCCAATGCTTGACCACCCTTTACCATGAAAAGGTGTTTTCTTATGGAATGAAATCTGTATGGAATTTCCAGATTAACTTCTCTGTGTTTCACTGTTTGCCCATTGCCTCTTGTCCTGTCACTTGATACTACAGAGGGAAGTCTGGCTCCATCTTCTTTACTCCCTTCGTCAGATTTTTATGGCTAAGATCCCGCTGAGCTGTCTTTTCTCCAGACTGAGCAGTCACTGGTCTCTCAGCCTTTCCTTACATCAAAGATGTTCCAATCCCTTTATGATTTTTGTGGCCCTTTACTGGACTCACTCTAGCTGTCAATATCTGCCTTGTATTGGGAAGCCCAGAGCTGGAGACAGCCCCACAGAAATCTTACCAGTGCTGAGCAGAGGAAGGATCATGTCCCTTGACCTGCTGGTAATGCTTTTACTAATGCAGCCCAGGTGGCTGTTGGCCATCTTTGTTGCAAGGGTGCATTCTGCTGGCTCATGATCAGCTTAATGTCTACCAGGACTCCAAGGATTTTTTGCCAAGCTGCTTTTTTGGCCAGTTGGGTCCCAGCGCATATGTGGAATTATTCCTCCCAGAAAGGAGGACTGCCTTTCCTGTTGTTGAATTTCTTTGAGGTTCCCGTTTGCCCAGTTCTCCAGGCTGTTGAGGTCCCTCTCGGTGGCAGCACAACCCTCTTGCCTATCAGCCACTCCTCCAAGGTTTGTATCATCTGTGCAGCTTCTGAGGGTACACTCTGCCCCATCACCGACGTCACTAGTGAAGATGTTAACCAATACTGGATACAGTATGGGTGGAGGCCAGTGACTAGCCTCCAGCTGGACTTCATGCCACTGACTGCAACCCATTAAGCCTGGCAGTTCAGCCAATTTTCAGTCTACATCACTGTTCCACTTAACTAGTAAGTACTTAACGCTTACCTAGTGTGTACTTAAGTGTGTGCTTCGTGAGGATATTATGGGAGGGAGTGCCAAGTCTTACTAAAGTTGAGATCAACAATATCCACTGTTCTCCCCTCGTCCTTGGTGGGCAAGTTATGTCATTGTAAAAGACTGTTAGGTTGGTCAGACATGATTTCCCCTTTATAAATCTATGCCAACTACTTCCAGGCTCCTTCTTGTCTAGGCACCTTCCCAGGAGTTGAATTGAGATTGACTAGCCTGTAGTTGCCCAGAAAGCAAGAGTTTCTTGCCCCTCTTGAAGATGGGTGATACTTGCTTCCTCCCACTGCTCGGAAATCTCCCCTGTTCCCCATGACCTTTCAAAGTCAACCAAGGGTTGCTGTGCAGTGACATCCATTATCTTACTCAGCGGTTGTGGGTGCCTTTTAGGCTCCATGGACTTCCATCTGTGCAGTTCAAATATTCCTCGGTGTGATCCACCTCCACTAAGGTTAAGTGTTTCTTGTCCCAGACTTACTACTGCATCATGGGCCTTGGATCCCTGAAGGCCAGTTGTACTGGTAAAGACTGAGGCAAGGAAAGTACAAAGTATCATGTCCCTTTCTGTGTCCCTGGTCAGCAGTTTCCCTACCCTGTTCAGCAGTGGGTTTGTGTTTTCCCTAGTCTTCCTTTTGCTGCCAATATATTTGTACAGATCTCTTGTTGCCCTTCAGATCTCTCACTAAATTCAAATTCAGGTAGGCTTTGGCTTTCCTAACCTTACCTGTGCATGATTGGACACCACTTGTATACAGGATGTGAAAGCAGGAATATATGTTTTTATGTTGGTGCTTAATTCCCTGTTCATCCAAGCAGGGCCCCCGACATATCTGCTTGATTTCTTGCTTGCTAGGATGGACCTTTGGCTTGGAGGTGATCCTTCAGTCAGTGGAGATGGTGAGCTGGGGCAGCAACATGGTTTCTGGACCTATAAAGCTGTTGTAGCAGTTTGTGCTGCAAGAATAGTGGTATCCCCACCTGTGCTGCTGGGCTGTGGTAATCACCAGGGAGGTCCATCAGCACAATGTATGGGTAAGAAGGGAGAACTTTAATTTCATTCTCAGCACTACCGAACTTGAACTGCGTATCAGGCAGACCTTGTGAATTAGTTATTTACTTCTAGCTTAGCTTAGCTTCACTGACCAGGAAGGAAAGAAGTTTTAGGTATTAAGCATTGCCTCACAGGTCACTTATTTGACTTAAGGTTTTCTTTGATTTTTTTTGTGTGTGTCTTTTCTTTCTTCGTAAAGAACACAACTCTCTTAATTCTGCTTATATTGTACTTCCTCCTTATATTAGACTTCCTGTCTAATGTGTTGAATCAGAATGACTTTGACAGCAGTGAGCAGCTGGAGGGAAAGTCCAATTACTGCATTAGATTGATTAGAAAATTGAGCTATTTAATCTATCGACATCTATAGAACTACTTCTAGAGCAAAGTCTAGGCACTTTGGAGACTGAGAAAACAGTAGCACCATAAGTATGCTTAGAGGTTTTGGCAGGCCTTGAGTATATTCTATTCATACAGACTTTTTATCCTGTTTGAAAGGTGTTTACATTCTGCAGTCTCTGTTCTGAATGCTTGCAAGCATGCATGCTTGGAAAACAGTAATAGGTATTTATCTGAGTTCAAAGCTAATGTTGAAGTCCACAATACTTCCTGATTCTTCAGCAAACTATGGGGGTCTTTTTGAGTTTCTCAGTGAAACGTTGTTTGACCAGCAGTTGTATAGCTTTCTTGTCAAATATAAAGATAAGTCGCTGTGTTTCCTCATTCCTTAGCTGATGGTCACTCCCAGGAATTCTGACTTCTCTCCAGAGGACCTGACCAAATGCATGTGGAAAGAAAAACTTGTGTCTGGCTTAAATAGGGCTGGATACAACAGTTTTCAGTGTTCCAGAGAATTAAAAACTGACAGATAAAATTGAGATGTGCCAGTGATGCATGCAGCTATACATCTAGTTTATCTATAAGTAGTGCCTGTCCTCCCCTGCTTTCACTGGCATCAGACTTGACATTGGTCATTGTGTTCAGTTACAAAATGGCCTTTGTTGCTGTGCCCTCCTACCATGTAGAGTTAAATTTGGGGGGTTGGAAGGGTTCCTTTTTGAAAACAAACATTTACTTAGCTGTTCAGAACTGCTTGGTTTTTATAATTCAGGATTTTATTGTCTAGTGTCTAGTCCTTTCTGCCAGGCAGTCTGTCTCCATTCTCTGGCCTTGCATCTCCTTAAGGTCATCCTGCCAAATGTGGCATGGACCTTTATTTCTTAAAGAAGCTCATTGCCAAATGGTCAAGTTGGGCAAGTTCTCTCATTCCTTAGCTGTTGTATTTTTTTACCTCTTAGGTAGCTATCACTGTCCTTGCTGCTTCTTTGGCTGAATGCAGGCAAGCTTTACTCTGTTTTCCTGTCTGATGCAGTTTACCTCTCAGACTGTCTGTGCACTTGGTAATATCATAGGTGTATACTTTTGCCTGTAGAAAAGCAGGAACATGATTCAAGATCTAGAAACTGTTCTTTCAAATGTGCATGTATGTAGTGTGAGGGTTGAACATACAGAACAAAAAGTTTGGTTTCAAACACAGTTTTTGCAAGTATTGGGCTTTGCCTGTACAGCCATATGATGGTAGCAGATTTACCACTTCAAGGAAAAAAAATGTTTTTACTAAACTTTGGTGTTAAACCCTTCAGCACAGAACTGGTAAAATCAGTCACTTGACCCAGCTGCAACAGAATCTGCCATACAGCTGGTAGCTGAAGTCTGATTTCTCTTCGCTTTGACTTGCATGACACTGCTTTCCCCTCATCTTTATTCCTGTAGTTCCACTGGTACTGGTTGTCCTTGACTTTGCAAATATTCATTTAAAGAAAGGGCATAGTTAGTTAAAAACAGCAAAATGATACAACAGTAGGGTCTCTCCTTTCCTTTTTTCCTCTGAAAGAGCTGATGTTGCTGATGAGATTTGGACTTGAGTATTGAATCTACTCTAACAAGTTTTAAGAAATCAGAATTATATATTTGCCTTTCCTGAAGGACCTGTTAAATTTCTCATCTACCTTGTGAAAGGCTCTTGGGAATCAAGTATTCTGTCATGTGCAGGAACATGACTGCTGTTCTTGAAATATCTATTATCTGGTGTCTTGTTTCCAGAAGTTTACAAGATTCTTTCATTGCTGTAATATAAAGTGGTGCTGCATAGTGAATGAATAAATTACTTATGATGCTGCAAAATATCCTTAATCACTTTTTACTAGTACAATTCTGATAATTAGAGAGGCTTCCTATGGCAGGTTAGTCACTTAGGTCCTGAACACTTCTGCTGTGTGAATCTGACTCTAGCCAGTAGTTAATACTGTCTTCTAGGAATAATCCTATGTTGACTTTCTTACATTGCAAGAATCAAGTCAAAATAGAAAATCTAACCTATCAATTCCCAGCTAGTCTACAAAATGAACTATTTTCTGTTCACACTGTATCTTGAAAAAATCACAAGAGATATCAAAGATGTTTTTAAAGGAGAAAAACAAAACAAAACAAAACAATGAACTTATTGGAACATACCTATTGTCAGTGTATGTAACTGGATTATAGAAGAGGTCCCTGTGGCATGGGAAGCTGAGGTGGAAAGATTTGACCAGAGTCACAGAGCTGATTCCTGCC
>VZTV01063304.1:0-13302 GCA_013400875.1 Anhinga rufa
TTTTTTGTGCATCTGGCAGAGCATGTGAGGCTGTAAAAGACCTTGACTAGTGTAAGCACTACTTAGCAACAACTAAAACATCAGTGTATTATCAACATTATTCTCATACTAAATCCAAAACAGAGCACTATACCATCTACTAGAAAGAAAATTAACTCTATCCCATCTGAAACCAGGACAGACAACTGCCCAGCCTCACACACCAGAGCAGCAGGAAGCACACTGAAAGGAGAACTCGCCTCCATCCTATCATCCTTTGGAGCTGGTTACCCTTAACTCTTGTTTTTTTTCTGCTTCTTTAAGTGTAGATGTCACACTGAGTGCCAAATTGCATGATTTTACATATGGTTATATCAGAAAAACTTTTTTTGTCTCCCTTTTTTATTGTTATTTTAAAGAAACTGATGTGTAAAGAAAGAGATTCAGATTATTTAGTACAAAATATCTTCCTAACCTTTATGTAGACGTCTATTACTTTGTAAACCTGTAAACCTAAGAAACAGCAGTAAAAAATTGTAGAGGAACATTTAGAGATTATATCAGGATTCTGCAAGTAAAATCTCTATTAGTGGAATTCCCATTAACAATAATTGTTTCTGAGATCAATTAAACCCATTTTAATTCCTTTTAATGCTCCTTCTCCAACTATTTAAACACTCTGTGGAAATTACTGAGTTCTGTTGACTTTAAATTATTCTACTTTCATTGTGCCTGTATGAGAATCTCTTCAGGTTCTGATGTAGTAGCAAAACTTATCACAACATGTGAATACTTAACCCTGTTTTCTCAAAAAAAGAATAAAACTGTTTTTTTCAAAATCCCATCTTCTACTGCACTCTGATTAATATTGTATATATGTTTGTTCTATTACAGTTATGTAATTTTAAATACTTTCTCAGTATGATATATTTCCTTTTGATTCTGACCGGTAAAAGTGTTGCCTTCAATAGTTCTAAGTTTTTGTTTCAGTTTCCCTAGTTTTAAAATTAACTGTTTATTGCTATCATTCTACATACCTGTCCATGTTTGCTAAGCATATTTTTCTCATGTGAATTGAGTGTTCCCAAGTATCTCTAAAACCAGAATTTTTGTCATTAGAGTTTAACTACATTTTAAATTGCTCAAATCTCGTACTTAATTGCTAAAATGAAAATGTGACTGACAGTCCTCAGCTGACTTCTATTATCTTTCTCCAGAGACATCATGTTGGACTGCATCGGTTTTGTCTGCCCAAATAATATAATTACTTGCCATCTGTGAAAATGAAGAAAGAATTAAAAATGTGTTGGAATCAAAACTCGGAAGAAAGACATCTTTCAAATGATTTTAAAGACAATTAGTAGAATAAATTTCAATGAGAAATATGGATTGTAAAAGGAATCTTTACATGTGTCCAATGCTTAGATGAGTGCTCTAAATCCTTTCTTAGATAGTTATCATTTTTATCATAAAAGTTGCAATTTTACCTTCTGGTGGACTGGTCTGTCCGTGATTAGAGACATCAAAATCTGAGCTGAACTCCTGACCACATTGCTAAATGATGTGCAATTTATCGAGCAGCTACTGTGTAATTAGTGTATCTTAATTTGAGCTATTGAGTTCCACATGTAAGATTTATAATTGCAAATCAATTCTCAGCTAGCTGATTTCACTAGTGAGAGTTTTTCTTGCGGAATATTAAAATACTATTTTTAAATGACCATGGTAAAGAGGACTGTATTAGTCTGCTTTAAATTAACATAAGCACATCTACTTACATCCTGTAGAAATATTTATAACACACTAGGGAGAGAAGAATGTAAAAATGACTGCTTAAAACCAAGAAAGCTAATTTAGAAGACTGATTTCAGTATGTGTGTGCGCATGCATGCATGAGCATGTCTGCATCTGTATGTAATTTTCATTAAACAAGCTTATTACTTTCTAAGAAAGTTCTTTTCTTCCAAAGAATATATCTCCATGACAGCAACATATGGAAATGACAACAACAACAAATTAACTTTTAACAAAGCCTGGAATACCTCAGGAACCTCAACTTTGTGCTAAGAAGTCTTCTGCTTTTATACAGACCTAGAGGAATGTTTAAAAAATTTCTCTTTACAGCCTCAGCAGCCTTCACAAGCTTCTGTATTGTAGAAACAGGACACATTTTAATGAACTGGTCTTCAAAGCAGATAATGGGCTTTGGAGAGAAGACTAATCAATCTGCAAATCAAACTGTACCTGTTGCCAATGGAGTCTTTGTAACAGCAGCCCTATCCCTATTAGAAAAAAAAGTAAAAAAAAAAATTGCAATGTCAAATATGAGTAGCCAGTGCAAGTTCATTATCTAGTATTGCAGTTTTCCCTTTCAGGGTAGGGAACCAATTTATTTTTACCAAAGTTAAACTCAGAAGTTTGATACCTACATGAACTAAGCAATTGATAGAAGCAATTAGAGGGAAAGTTGTACAGGCCACAACAATCTAAAAATCAGAGAACAGAGAAAGGAACTGGACAGAAGGATAGAAGAAAAGAGAAGGCAAAAATGAGCAAAATAATGAGCCCATGAAGAACTCAAGGAAGGGGGTTCAGTCCTAGAGAGAAAAACATTTTTATGCAGACAAAAGTATAGCCTCCATTTTCAATTGCCTATAGTTAAACTTGCAGAAATGTACAGACCACACCTCAAAATGTCCTTCTGAAACATCTGTGGCAGACAGCCCACTCAGTAGCCTCTCAATAGGCTTTTGAAGATGAGCCAAAACCAGGGCAGAAAATTCCAACATGCAGTTAGTTCTCCACTGCCAGTGAAGCCATACATATAGATGTATAGCTTCATGTGTCCAGGTTCATGGGGCATCCAGAACTAGGGTTTTGTTTTGTAAATATTATTTAAATATGCTTTTGTATTAGCATTTTTTAACAATTCCATTGTTAAAAAAGAAAAAATATTTTAGTATTAATTTCTCCCAGTTGGATTTTGAGTGAAGCCATTAATGTGATTTATGAGCCCACATTGAATTTTTCTCCTTCTCAGGGCAAGGGAAAAAAATGCAGTTTGACTTGGTGCCTTTTAAAAAAAAAAAAAAATAGACCAACAAATAAGTAATTTTTGAATAATTTGGAATAATAATAATTATAAAAGATGGAATGGAAAATTCTGTAAAATCTGTTCAACACAAGCTTTAATTTTTAATTCAGCATGAAACTTTATTTGGAGCATAAAGCTACAAGATGGGCAAAATAGAAAAATGCCTGTGTCTTAGTTCATGGAGTTAGGTATTATTAAGTACTGGAGAGATCTAGAAATGTGGCACTTAGTGGCTGAATGAGGCCAGACTTTCCTCTAGAGAGGCTTAAAAATAACCCCTTTCTCACACATCATCTAGTTGTCAAACTGCATGGCAAAATAATAATTCTATTACCTTTCAAAAAGCAGGGAAAATTCCCAAAACTCACAAAAGAAAAGATGGCAGAAAGCTAGGAAAACAAAAAACCAAAAAGGTATTAAGAAGTCATAGGGAAAACAAACCCAGAGATTTTTTTTTAAGATCAAAAATAGGTTAATAGCAGCCACCACTGCTACTTTAAAATTTTGTGATTAGACTTGTGTAAATCAACAGATATTTCCAATGCAGAAAATTACATTGTGCCAGACTGGCACCAGTTAGTTTCAGATTTTCTACGTATAGCATTTTGCCACTACAAAAGAGGGGTTGTAAAAAGCCACAATGCAAAGGCACACCAAGGGTTCGGTAAATTGTGGTTCCTGAATCTGCAGATGCTCCTGTACACAAATTAACTATTTCTTTCCTGTCAGCAAGTTGTTAATTTTGAAACACCAGACTCCATAATTATTTCATTTTTGTCCACTTTCACCAGGAAAAAATAATTCTCAAACAATCCCTGATATTTATCCAAGTAACAGAAGTCCTTCTCTGTCTTTTCCCTATCTAACCTTCAAATTCCCCTCAGAAAACTATTATGCTGCTTTAGATAATCAATATGTAATTCAACAGAAATATAAAGCTAGGGGCATCACAAGGTTTAATTGAATCAAATACCGCAAGGGCACAGCCTCCATTTTCAAAACACTTTTTTGTAGCTGCAACAGAAATTCCAGTCAGTTACAGTGGAGTGCTACAGACTTCAGGCCTTGTAACAAAGAATTCAGGTTAGTGGTGGTGTTTCAGAAAACATGGGAACCTTCATTGCAGTGGGCATTGACTACAATACACATAAGTCTGTTCTATGCTCATGACCAGTACTTCTGTGGAAGAAAAACATTAAGTGGCATTTGTATCCTTGACACAATATCAAGTGAGATTAAGATAAGCTTCTCTGTGGGTGAGTGTAACAAAAGAATTAAAATTAAACAGCATTTTGTACAACTGGAGATGCTCTAAGCTACCTGCACATTAAAGACTGCTATCAATTTAACTTAAGAGGAAAGAAAATGCATGTGTTCCACAGTTTTGTTATGGTAAGCCTATTTAAAAGCCCTTTTCTTCTCTCTTCCTTTGGTGTCTGTAAAGCACCTGTCACCTTGGAATATAATTCCTTAATTTAAGCAGATGTAATTCAGGTAAGCATATCTGTCCTAGTTACCAGATGCACTACTTACTGTCCTCTGCCAATTAGTGTAAAACAGTGGTGTTTATTTGTGATACATGGAAAAATCCCAACTCTGTTCAAATCAGTAGCATTTTCCATTAAGTTGGAAAGGGGTAAAGATTGTAAAGCAAAGGGAATGATGAATGTATAAATGAATAAAGAATTATTTCTAGCATAGCAGAATATACCAGACATAATGGCTTTGTCTCCTTTTTCTGTGTAAAAGGACTGTGGTGTCACAAAGGAACTCTTGCATGCTTGTGGATGGGCAGATGTATGCCACAGCATATGCATCCAAGGAAAACCACCATCTCCTTCACAATCCAGGCACAGATACAAGAAGCATAATCACAGCCACAGAGAGCGGGAGGGCAAGCTGTGACTCATAGTTCTCCACAGCTGCCAGGCCTTGGTCCCACAAGTTTCCCATGCCTGGGACTTGTTGGCAGGCAGTTGGAGAGGAACACGCCCATCTAAAAAGCACCAGTGTGAACAGCTGGGGAACCAAGCAACCAGTATTCATACGGTATGGCAGTAACCTAAGCTTACCTAAATCACATCTGGAGCCACTTTTTTTCCTGAATTAATGAAGTTTGGAGGGGCAGATTGCACACATTGCCTGCAGCCATTCCCCTGCCTGTCCATGGGCACTATTTGGCTGATATATACCATCATTCATGGGCCAATGTCCTGCCCCAGCCTTGGCTCATCCCCATCCTCCAGAAGGTGTCTGATGCCCAGGGACGGGGCTGCCCTGGCTGACCACAGCTTGCCCTGCTCCCCAGTCCCTGTGAGCCACATGCCTTGAGGACCATAACTCACAGTAATTCCATTATTCAGTGGTTAGGTAGTAAAAAGGAAAAAAGGAAAATGTATAATATTATCCTGATTATGAAAAGGTAACACTTCACTATGCTCTAAAGAAGAAATAATCTTTGAAAAGAATGATTAAAAATATGGCTTTCATGTGGATGGAACATCGGTCTTTCACAGTCTTTACTCCTCCTATGGTAGTGGCAAGATCTTAAGAGAGTTTTTCCCCTCTTAGTTTTGTGCTAGGAACAAATTTAGACAGCTGTGGAAACAAGTATTTCTTTCTCAGTCACCTTTAAGGTAGGTACCAAAATGAATGCAGCCCAGAGACCTCTCCTCTTCTAACCTTACAATTCCATAGCTGAACATGGCAATCAGATTTCTATTGTTGCAACATTTTACAGTGTTCTGCTACAGCTTCTGATTACTTAGTTCTAAGACATGAGATATAATTACCCCCAACAGGTTTCTCAAAGCAGAACTATAAAAATTGTAGGTTTATTTTTCCTTCACCTTCATTTTTCCTTCCTCTTCTCAGGAAGATATGAGAAACAAAAAGCTTCTTTCCCTATTTCATGAATTTCTAGTGTTCTGTGACACCCTCAAAACTCTCTTACAGAAAAGACAACTACAGAAACAAGGGCTATTTACCTATTTTTCTAATATCTCAATTGAAAACAAAGATGACAACATAGACTTCTGTGACCTGTGGGCTTTAAATTTGCTGTAAGATAAACTTTAGGCAGGCCACACATATTAATGTATTCCATAAATTCAGCATATCTGTTAGCATTCAAACTAGTGGCATGGGTGCTGTTATATAAAACATTTGCCCAAAGTTGCAGCAAATGTGAAATATATAGCAGCTGGGCAAACAAACATATAAACAAATTTAAGATACAAACAATAATTTCAGATTCTATATTTAATATTGAATTAATGTCACAGAATCACAGAATCACAGAACGGTAGGGGTTGGAAGGGACCTCACTGGAGCTAACATCACCAGCTTCCTGAAACTGGTGTGAGTTACAGTTCTCCTAACTATAGGGGCTTTTAATCCAATTAAAGATGATAATGTTAGGTGGGGAATATATAATGCTGCAATAACACAGAGATGTCATATATCCTTTAACTTGTGTAATAAAAGCAGCCAATCAAATGATTAGTGATGCATTCAAATGTTTGTTATTAATTTGATTCTCTTTTGTGAATTATTGGCCCTTATGTTCTGTATTTATTTGTTTTTTATACTCAGTTTTCTTGTTTAATTTTCAGGATGCTGAGAACCAGAGTCTTCACTTACAGAACTTGATCCCTTATGTTGCTCAATATTTGTTTTACCTAATATATACTTGGTATTACAAATGTCATGGTGATAGTAAGCAACCACCTTTATAAAGACAAGTTATAAGCTGTGGCATATTTCATATAAGATCATACCGAAAATTAGAATATACTAGTCAATTTTAATTGGAATTGACACTTAATCATGGCTAGAACTGATATAGAAAACTACCAAGTAACTTGACAAGTGAAGAAGACAAGTAATTTAATACTTCATGTCTCAGTTTTCAGATGGTTCTTATTCACCAAGCACCTTAAACCCCAGGAAAAAAGTTCCAATATGCTCAACCAAAAACTAAAGTAAGCTCCAGACATAAAAATTACTTTTCAAAAGTATACTCTGTGGCTTCTAAAAGGCATCAAATGAGTTTTTTAAAAAGCAGAACAGATTTTGTCTCTAATATGCTACCAGTCCAGATGTATTACAATGATTTCTGTGTCCCTATGTCCAAATATCATTTTTTTCAGAGGCTTCATTGACAAGTAAAAGTAATGGCTTTTACTGAGCCACACAGCACATTAACTGCATCTGTGGAGGAATTAAAGAAAGAATCATTAGAAGACTCAGCACATAATATGGAACAGAAAATTAAAATAAGTTTGTGGTACTATATGTGCACAACTGGTGAAGTACTTACTTGTGGTTAATGGATTTTTAAAGCCATAAGCATTTCCTTTTTTTTTAATAAACTTAGCAGAACATTCTGATTAGTGGAAAATCCATTACTTGTATGACAAGGGAACAACTGACTTTCCAACACAGCTGCTGTGGCCATGCTACATCTGTTTGTATACCATAAGTACACTAGCAATTTTATAAATCTTTGTAATAATCTTCTCAAAAAATTTCCACTCTGCAGTTATCTAAGGAGCATTAAACTAAGTACCACACGATTTACAGATTAGGCTGGCTAGCCAGTTTCAATAAACTGGTCACGAGGTGCTTTTAACAGTCAGTATCTGAAGAATTTCTACTTAAAACAAAGAATCAGTGGTTAGAGTCAGGGTTGATAAATGCTCATGTGAGACTACATTAAAAAAATTAAATCAAGGAAGTTAAATCTAAAAAGAGAGAGTGAGAGAAAGATAACAGCCATCATGCTAGCAACCCTAATAAATTTAGCTGAGTTTCACATGAAAAATTTGGCAGAGTTATTCAAATAAGATGTGGGTAAGAGGTAATCAAGATGGTTGCTTACACTGCATGGAAGACTGTTAGAACATCAATTACAATAAGAACAACTCTGCAGTAGTATAAAAACAGTGTAAATATGGTAAGGAATTATAAATCCATTTGGTTATAATGGGATCATTCAGTACGTACACACTGCTTGAGAAAGGTGATAGGTGTTATCCCTCCATTGCTATTGCTGGACAAGAGTAAGAAAGTAATGCTGGTATATACCACTATGCCTGTACTACCTTCCATTCAGAGTTAATCATATGCATACTCCAAAGATATATGAGCAACATTCCACATGTACAGCTCCTGTTGAAGTCAATGGGTAAAATTCATAGCTGGCATAGCCTTTTTTAGTGGAACTATTCCATGGAATAAGCAGAAAATCAACAGGCATATTTGGGAGCAAAATGGGGTTCTATCAACACACTGACATCATTATTTTCCTTGATGACTGCGTTCACTTCAGTTACAGTCATCCAAAACCCTTCACACAAATACGTCTAAAACATAGTTGCAGTAAAATTAAAACAAAACCTGTGATTTTACAAAGTTCCACAAGTAGTTACATATAGCTAGTGTGATTCAGTTGCTTAAATATAAGCAATTAATGACATTTCAGATTACCAATTGTATCCTGGCTGGATATCAGGATATAAAAAAATAGTATGATCACATCCATGTAGATGTCTGATACTCAAGAATGGCTAGCCTCATATGTTACGGCAACTGAAGACCACTCAAAGAGTTTTAAGGGAACAGTTTAAAAATGCAAAGGTGTGCATTATCATAAATGTTGTATTCTGGGGCCAGTAGAGATGGACAGGCCTGTTGACACTCAAGGATGGTCTGAAAAGAAGGAGGGCCATCAGCTGGTATTGTAAAATTGTCCCCAAATGCCTCTCACCTGAATGTGATTTAACTACATATACTGGTCAGCTCCTGTGCAAAGAGATTGCTCACAATTTTCTTTTTAACTTTTCAAGAAGCATTTAATGGTGAAACAGAGGAGCAGTCTGAACTGGAAAACATTACCTATGATTTTAATCAAAAAGCTCTGACTTACTTAGCCAGCTATACAGAAGCTTCTCGTAAGAGTAAGCTGCAAGGTGTCTGAAATCTGTTCAGATTTCCTGATGTGCTGAGTGCTGCTGCTACTTGAAGGCAGACAGGATTTTAAATAAAACAGTGATTACAGAACATTTACTCAGCAAAAAACACAGTAAGATTATGGTTAAGATTGACCCCAGGTTTTATTCTACCCCAGAACTGTTTCATTTATCTTTACTCAAAGATTAGTAATGCTCTTCTTTCCCCAGTAGCAAACAGTTTTTGCAAAGAATGCTTTATAGGCTATATAGATCTAATTACTGGTAATTCTTAGCTAAGAGAGTACCACTGGCATGGTTTGACTGGCATGTATATATATATATATTTACAACTTGACACATTGATTCTTAGAATTTCTTTCTGCCAACCACCTGACTTTGTAACCTCTGTTACCTCCTGTACTTAAAACAGTGTAGAGTGCAGTTGCCAAAATGTTTGGTCAAACATCTAGTGATCAAAGGGCAAATAATCAGTTTGATGTGTGACCAAAATGTAGAGGTCCTAAGCAAAAAATAATTGATAAATGACAGTTCATCTTATAATTTCCTATACATTTACAGAATAAAAATAACCCTAAAACAACAGACCTATTAGTTGAATCCATACAGGCAGGAAGTTTAGATATTATAAATTGACTTGTGTGACCCTAGGTACTAGAAATACAACAGCAGCATCTGGGGGTAGATAAAATATGGTGTTTTTTGCTTCCCAAATAATATTCTTTTTTTTGTGGCTTTTCCATACAGTATTAAAAAGCTATACTTAAAGCAATATAGACCTTAAGTTCAATATACTTTTAGAAAAATAATTTCCGAACACTCAGAATTATCTAATTCCTGACATTTAAAATTTGGTAATGTTTATATGATAGCATATGATTATTTAACCATTTATATGAAATAGAGGTCTTAGAGAAACCTCACTTTTAATAATTATTTTGAATTGTTTCAAAGATATGGATTTATAATTGTTCAGTAAGATGCCTGGAATGTGAATCTTTAGAAAGAGGCAAATAGTTAATTGAGAATTTATAAGCCATTTACAGAATAAAGAAGATAATAATTTGTAATAATTGTAGTATAATCTGAAATTTTTGGAGATAACTTTAAAATTCCTTGTACTTCAAACATTGTTTATCCTAGTGAATAATGCATGACACAACTATTTCTAATGAGACAACTGAGGTTCTCTGAGGCCCATGAACTGATGAACTCACATAAATGTTAATGCTACTGTCTGTATAAAACTTAGCCCATGAGATAAAAATACTCCATTTTCCATTATATGTTTCTTAAAGTAGAAAAGGTTTTATGTGCTCTCCTCAAAGAGTCTAAATGTCATTCATGTGCAGCTGCTGAGACATAAGCATGTACCTATAGAATCAGCAGATAAAAGATTGCCTAGGGAGTTGCTTTGCCTGAGCAGCTTCTACAAAGATGATGTTGCTAGCCTTATATTAGTGACCTTATATAGAACCAGCAAGATGAATAGTCGTTCTAGTTAGTCACATTATATTTGGGAAAAAAAAAAAGTAATACGATCTGATTAAGATCAAATGTAACCAGAATTTAATGTTAATGCATTTATTTCTCAAGACAGAACACAATATAGGGCCTCCCTGAAAGGCTCATGTTTCTTCGGTGAGAAGTCCCACATCAGAAAAACTACAGACTCTGAAGTGTGCTCCCCTTCATTATAGAATAACCTTTCTTCGATTTAGTATTAATATGTTATTATAGTTGAATAGAGTACTTATTTCCATTCTTTGCAACCATATTTCTTAAAAGATACTACCAGATAAAACAACATTGTTGGATGGTATCAGGTTAACTTCAAACAGTACCTCTTGTACATAGCTGTAACTAACACACTGCACCATGACACATTCAAACAGTTATGTGCTCTATTATGTTACTGAAACAAGAGTTGGGAGCAATTCAGATGATCAAGGAACTGCAGCCTTTGTATTCAAGTTCTCTTTTCAACCGCTTCAATACACAAGACAGTCTTAGTTTTTCATTCAAACCAGCTAGGAAATCAAAATTAAAATAGTATAATTAAATCAGTCTGTCACTGAGGTGAGCAGCTCCAGAGCCGGCCCAGTAGACAAATGTCACCCACTGGGAGTTGGCAGCTCTCGCCGGAGAAGCTGACAAGGCCTGAGCTACTGTGGCCACCCCTACACCTATACAAAGCAACCTGGAGAGCACAAATGACCAGGAGCTCTGTGAAGTGCCGCCAATGGAGTGGGCAAACAGGGAATGGCACCTCAGCCAGGGCCTGGTGCAGCAGCTGGCACAGCAGTTGGTGCAGCACTTTGTGCAGGAAGATCATTGTCACCCTACCAGCTCAAGTGATTGCTTTAATTGGTCATCACCCTCCCAGAAGACGCTTAGCCGTGGCATCCACCTGGCAGAAAGCCATGTCCTCTGCACTCACCAGAATGGATGTGGCAACCCAGACAGAGGTCCCACAAAAACCTTCAGCCATCTAGGTCTTAGACTGGAGGGCATGCCAGAGTCTTTCACTAGTAACTGATGGCAGTAGCAAGAACACTGTGCAAGGTGTGACCAAGTAGATGATGTGCTCAGCCTGGTGGCAGAGCTACGAGATGAAGTAAAAAGGTTAAGGAGCATCAGGGGGGCTGAGAAAAATATAGGCTGGTGGAACTATTCTGTGACAAGAACATCCACTGGAAAAAAACACAAGACCAATGGGATCCTATATCTTCCCCCCACCAGGCAGAAGGCAGTAGCTTAAAGGGAAGGAGTGAATGGAGGCAAGTCTAAGCTCACAGTGCCAAGCGAACACCCTCCTTGCCCACCTCACCTTCCAAGGTGCCTCTGTACAACAGGTATGAGGCTCTGGATGTGAAAGGATGTGGGTGATATGGATGAGGGCTCATCTACACCAGAGGTGTCACCAAGGTCAGAAGGGCCTACCCCCCACATCATGATCACCTCCACAAGGAAGAAAAATTGCATTATAGTTCTAGGTGACTCCTTTCTGAGGGGATCAGGGGATCCAATGTGCTGGACAGACCCTCTTCTTGGGGAAGTCAGCTTCTTCCCTGGGGCCCAAATTAAGGACATCACTAGGAAACTTACTAGCCTGGTACAGCCCACAGACTGTTACCCATTACTGCTCTTTCATGTTGGTGGTGATGAAATTGCAATGCATAGTCCAACAGAAATCAAGAGACTTCAGGCCTTGGGATGGTTGGTAAGAGAATCTGGAGCACAGGTACTTTTTAGCTTTATCCTGCTACTTGCGGGCAGTGATATTGGAAGAAACAGATGGACTCAGTCTATTAATACATGGCTCCCTGGCCGGTGTCACCACCAGAATTTTGGTTTTTTTTCATAACAGGATGGCCTACACAGCACCAGACCTCCTGGTGTCAGATGGGATTCATATTTCTCAAAGAGGGAAGAGAGTCTTTGTTCATGAGCTAGCAGGGCTGATTGACAGAGTTTTAAGATAGACTTGAAGGGGGAGCAGGACAATATCAGGCTCACCTGTGACAAGCCATAGGACAGCACACCAAGGTTAGAGGGGACAGGGTGCTAGCAAGGGCCCTCAGCCTGTTTCTCTGAGATTTGCTGCGTACACTGGAACACACCTGAAGTCTTACACAGATGAGCCAGGGGCTCCTGAGGTAATAGGAGCTAACAGGGGAACACCAGTGAAATACCTCAAAGGAATTAAGTTGTGTTCTTCTAACAAGGTGACACATCCAAAAGCACAGCTGAAGTGTCCCTACACCATGCACACAGCATGGGCAACAAACAGGAGGAGCTGGAAGCCACCATGCTGCTAGAAAGCTGTGAAGTAGTTATCATTTCTGAAATTTGGTGGGATGAATCCCACTACTGGAGCACTGATATCAATGGCTACAGGCTGTTCAGAAGGGACAGGCAAGGAAGGAGGGGCAGAAGTGTTGCCCTCTATGTCAAGAATAGCCACAAGCATGATGAAACCTTATATGTAAGAATTAGAGATCAATGCAACAAAAGGAATCTTGTGTTTGTTGTTTACTACAGGTCACTTGATCATGGGGAGCATGTTGATGAAGCCTTCTTACTCCAGCTACAGGAGACATCACAGTTGCAAGCTTTTATGATGCTGGGGGACTTCAACCACTCTGACATCTGCTGGAAAAGTAAAATGGGGAGCTGCAAGTAATCCAGGAGACTCCTGGAGTGCATTGAAGATTTTTAGTAGGGCCTGTAGTAATAGGACAAGGAGGGTAGATT
>VZTV01063305.1:5036-34632 GCA_013400875.1 Anhinga rufa
GCTCAAATAAAAAAAAACTGGCAACAGGCCAGTAGATTCACATTCACCACACTCTTTACACAAGAGGATCAAATTAACAACTCAAATGAAGAAGAAAATGTCCGATCTGGTAGTACAGTAGTACTAAAGAAGGAATAGATAAGTCAGGAAGAACGTTGCAGGGTCCTGCTTCTCGTTCTGCTCAGTGCGTGGCAGGGCCCTGGTGAGCTCACAGCATCTTCAGTTTTCCCCTCTATGAACTGGGGCAGTAACGCCTCTTGGACTTGCAGGAATGGAGACAGGATCAACCAGCTTCAGTACAGAAGCAGCTTTGGTGCTCTGTGCATGCAACATACTTAAATACACTCACCTAACTGTATTTAAGTAACACAAGGTAAACAAAAGCTTCAGAGGATGCAGTTCTTTCACTGACATCACTCAGAAATGCTTATCTCTCTCTCTGCCAATTTACATCTAAAAATTTTAGTCTCCAAACTTCTCTTTATCAAGGTTAAAATTTATTGCCCTGCACCAGCACAAAGACAGAATCCTTCTCACATGTTCCCTTAGGCTCCAATATGAATAATCTTCTGTATGGTATTTTAGTCAGCGGGACACAGCTCTAATAAATAACTGTGGGTAAGGAACACGGTAACAGTGACAAGAGGAAAGCTGGCTCTGAATGGCAGGAAGTTGTTCACATCATGTGCATCTAGCTAGGTGAGCTTATCAGTTTGGAAGATACACTCCCCTCATCAGTGCCAATACACTTCACTAAAGAAATGTAGTTAAATATGCCTTCAGGAGCAAGCTGAAATATTGCTGAAGTGGGACTTTCAGGCCTGACTTTAAAGCATCAAATCCTACTGTATGGAGTTAAACAGGGACCAAAACTCCCTTTTCTCTTCCAAAAGCACTCTTACCTAGACCACCTCCAAAAATATTGGGGTTTTTTAATTTAAAAAAATTATAGCTGACCTCAGATTCTTCTTAACTTTTACTTATTTTTCTGGCAGTACTAAAAAAAAATAAATAAAATCAGTCTAGATTACTAGATCTTCCTGCTGAAGTTAATTTTTCTTGTCTCAGCAGAACAGATCCTAGATTTCCATGCTTTTCTGCTTCTAAAAAGTGTTGTTTCCTTCTGACTTAGTTCAGTCATTACATTCATTTTTCTAATGCATTCCAGGTCTCTGGAGACAGGTGGTTCAGGACGGAGAGAGATAAATATAGCTGCTTCTCCATGGAGCATTCTGTTGCCTCAGGTTTCCAATTCCAAATTAAGTAGTTAATGATTTATGTATACACTGAGCATTAGCATCTTTGTGCCCCGTTAGTCATCAGATCACAAGTGGCTCTAAAGAGGCTTTAGTCAAACAAATGAATATTAGGTTGAATGATTCAGCTTACTTCATGTAAACAGTTCCAGCATGTCCACATTGATCATCACTAAACTGCACAGAGGCAGTCTCAGCCGTAAAGTTAAAGAAAAAAACCAACACTACCACAGAGGCAGCAACGAGTCCCTGGCTCTTTTTTAAATTCAAGCTTTATCATGCTGATAATGCCCTTCTCCAGATGTATTATCCAAGGTTGCAAGTATTCACTGTAGGTAGTGTTTTTATTAAAGCTTCGCTGATGCCATTATGAAATTGCAGGACTGTGTCTCTTCCTTTAATGGTAACTTTCAGCTTCCATAGTTACAAGAAACCCTGAGCACATACCCTCTAAATCCATACCAGAGGCCAGCTATATTTATGCCAGCATGCAAGTGTTAATGATTTATTTTTTTTAAAGTAATTTCCTGGTGCAGAGATCTAACTCGGACTTTTTAGACACTGAGTAGGCAATACAGGGCAGGTGTGAATTCTTCATCCTCACTAAAACCTCTGGTTGTACATATTGCTCTTTAAAGCAAAGTTTAATCTGAGAGTTGTTGGGTTGGGTTTGGGTTTTTTTTTTCTTTCTTAGATCTGATGCTCAGCACGAACCCTTTTATCGCCTTAGCACTATACACAAATCAGCACAAGCATCATTTTGGATAAGACAGCATCTAGCTATATCACTGTGTGTAACTTAACCTTTCAACCTTCAGTTACAGAGGTGGCTTGCTCTGCATCTGCCAGGTTTTGTTTTGCTAAGAATGTCTCTCAAGTCCCAAAGAAAATCAACAATCTTTGTCTAGCGAGTAATTACTTTTTTTTTCTTTTCAGTGCTGCCCTACATTGTGCAGTCTGTTATTTCATTTTGATATTTCCTGCATGTCAGAAAACATGAATTATATCGTGCCTTCTGCCTGCTCTACTACATGGCGCAAAAATACCTGTTAGTTATACCTGTTATACCTGTTAGTCGGTCCCCAAGCTATTTCCCCAGTATTGGAATAATCATCAGTACTACCTAATCCGGACATGTTTACCCCAGCAAAGCCTTTTTGGACTTCTGTCATGAAACACAATATCCAATTATTATAGCAGCAATCATCCAGCTCTAAGTTTTGTTTCACTGAGAAACCTTTCCAATATTTTGTATCCTTAACATCCCCATCCTTCTCCAGGCATGTTCACAGCGGGCATTTCTATTATTCTGAAGCATGGTGCGAGTACAACTCACCTTCATCTTCAGTCTTCACTTCTGGTAATGAGCAGAGGCCCTGGTTAAGATTGCGGCACCGCAATGCTGAGTGCAGTGGTGAGAAGTCTGAGGAAAGAAGCTTCACTTTCAACACAACAGCTGGATTGTAAAGAGGAATAGCAACAAAGCACACTGCCGAGAGCTAGAGCAAAAGAAGCATCTCCTTTCCGGACCTAGTGCTCTGTCGCTGGACCAGGGAGGCAGTTCCTCGCCGTTATGACATTGTTGAATAAGGGATGCTATAAAAAAAAAAATCCTAACACGTTGATTCCTGTTCTTGAGCAACACACGTCTCGGCGAAGGACAGGATAGGTCTTTTTAGACTTTTTTTTCTTTTGGGGGAGGGGGTGCTGCAAGGGTTTACTGATTCTTAACATAAAGCAATTAAGAAAAATTTTCTTGGAGACAATGACTATGACTTTCCATAAACACCCTTTAGCAGTGCGTTTTTAGAAGACCATTCTGATGGCATCCAACGAGAAATGCAGTGCTAAGGGCAAAGCCAAGCATTGTAGTAGTGAGCAAGGGTTGGGTTTACTCTGCAAAATGTGAAGTAAAATAGTCTCAAAAGCAGAGTTAAGAGTACTTGAGTACTTGTTATGCAGAGATGGCCTTAAAAAGAAAAATTCAGAAGCAACTAGAATAATACTGACTTTCAAGGTTAAATTAGTTTCATTTTGCAGATGCAAGATCGTTACTGCAAATGGCTTGGCTTGACCAAGTAGAATAAGGAAGTTTCAAGGAAGAGAACGGGTTACTAAAAAAAACCAAAACAAAATGTTTTTTTTTCTTTTTTGTCTATACTTTGCTTTAGGTAAACTGACATCATAGGTCCTTTAACAACGGTACTGTTCAGATGTATTCCCAGTCCCACATTGACAACAAGGCAATTCTCCGAATGCAGAGAAGATAAATGGAGTTAATGCCACTAAGCAAACATGACATTTTTGTTGTACTGTGATCATAGATGAGTCACTAAGTAAAATGATTAATCACAAATCAATGTTACTAGGCTCATTTAGAGATAATTCTCCCTTTGCAAAGCAAGTAGAAGCTCTAAATTTATAGGCTAATGCGTTTATTCTAGCTGTAGCAGTCTCGTTATTGGTCTTAAGCATCAGAGTCTGCAGGAAATTTGTGCGCAATTAAGCTAAAGCGATGACCTCCTTATACACATTTTGGCACTTTTTTATCTGATAGTGTGTTGTGCAAATATATAAATGAATTGAAGCATTACATAGAAATTACAGCTAATGCAATACTAAGAAAAATAGACATATACCAGAATTTTAATACATATGCCAATAAGGTATCTAGACCATAAATTACACTCATTTTATCAGTCTGCAAATGGGTTTATCAGTCCACAAATGGGTTTGTACTAAGATTTTAGACTGCTTCATTTTCGGTTGGCTAACATTTGTAACTTCCACAAACAGTTTTATGACCTAAATTGTTTCAGGAGGAAGTGCATGGATTTGTTGAGCAACATGTTTGTAAGTCATACACACACTGTGAATACTTTCTATTTGGTAAATAAATTCACCTTATTTAAATATTAAACAGGAAAAAAATTCTTTCAAACTTCATAAAGGCTTGCGAGCACCGTGATTTTTTTCTCACCTTGAATTTAATGAAATTAAATACTTGCATAGACTCACACACATATCTTAATCCACCTACCTAATCTGTCAATATAAATTGTTTCTGGAGTGATCATCTCCAACCTACAAAAGGTAGTTTTCCAGGGCAAAAGATTGTGCCAATCCTAGACATGATAGGCCCTGGATCTCTGTACTACCAGACAGGGACTATTTCAAAGCAGAGCTGGCTGAATATCAAACATGATTTAAAGAACATTAAACAAATACATGACAATCTGATCAACTTTAGTGTTCAATTATGCTTTCAGAAGGGAGTCATTAGTTGACTATAATAAATATACTCATGACTGTATGGTGAATCATATAGTCAGCACCATAATTCACAAGTTTTTAGACCCTCCCAACACACACAATGTTTTTGCTCGGCTCAGCAGTATTTGTAATACTAGGAATCACATAGCCATCTGGGAAGCACAAGGTTTACTCTCCACAGTGTAGCAATGTCCATGAAGGGATGCAGTGGCAAGGTCCCCAAGCTGCTCTGTGTTCTAGAAGAGCAGAGAGGAGTTGCCAAGCAGAACCATCCAAGAGTTGTGAGGTCCTAAGCAAAAATAACCTATAGTAACTGCCAAGCAGCTCACACTGCTCTTGCCAGAAGGTGCCAGCCAGGTAGTGAACACACCACCATGCTCTGGCTTAGGAAAAAGGTCAAGTATAAGATCTTTGGACATGCATAAAACTGTCCTGCACGTGGAGCGCTTATTGCCCAAAGAATACACCTGTCATTAACAGATCTTGCTTACTCCCAGTGCTCCTTGAGATAGTCGTTGATGCATTACACCTTTAGATGGCTCTTGAATGCAGGAGACAAACCTACAAAGTGTTCTAAACTGTCTGAAACAAGCTGTCCACACGTCAAAATTGACCAGCTGGTAAAATGAACTTGTCTCAGCTCTTCCTTTGCTCCTACTATGCACAATGGAGGGTGAATCAAAACCCTGTGACTAATCTATTTATTTCTATGCTGAACAAAGAAAGCAAGAACTAGATCAACTGCCTTTAAACTAAGAATGGAAACAAATACCAAGAAATGAGAATTACCTAAATAACTAGGAGGGTCTACAATAAATTCAAAATATCTTTTCAGCAACTCCTGTGATGAACTGCCATGTTGTACTTGCTACTTACTGTTCTCAGGAAGTATAGACAGGAACAAGGTGACAAGAAAAACAAGTTAAGAGAGCTATGCAGACATTAACAGCTACATGTCACATTTTAGAGCTCTTTACTCTGCAATCATGATTTAAAACTTTACTGCCTCCTTTCAAGATTTTTTGGGCACACATTTTCCCTAGAGGAGATATCCTAGAATTAATGACTTCAGAATCTGCTACTGAGAGCCTGAGTAAGAAGCGTATGTTCACAGGAGCCACATTACAGACAGGCATCTATACAGGTGCTAAAGTGCTATTTTGAACTTGGCACCGCAGCCTTCAGACCATTTGCTCTGTATTTTTCCATATTTACAAGCCATCAATAAGGAGGGATAAGCAAAGCATTCACAAGGAACTTTACACCGTGGTCAGAGTGGAACTAACAACCCTTCAGATCAACTCCCCATTTTCAAAGGAAAAGTGCATTTGAGCACCAAGTCACCTCACCTCTTCCACAGCAGAAGCAGCTCGCTGCTGCCAGACATAAGGCAACTTACATTTTGAAGATACACTGGTATGATGCTGCTCATTAAACTCAGGTGGCAATATTTAACCAACTCATATGATTGGTCGGACTAGATGACCTCTAAAGGTCCCCTCCAACCTAAATCATTCTATGATTAGAAGCATCCTGTCTTCTTGCAAGGCCGCGCTGTAGCAATCAGGAGAAAGGCAGTGCATGTGCTTATGAAGTCCAGGATTCCACAAGTGTGAGGCCAATGACATCAGTTCTCCCAACACCGAAGAAACAGCAGCCAAGTACGCTGTGAAGGTGAACGTCGCAGGGTCACAAGGTTTGTGTGATGATGCTTCTGTGAAAAGAACTTGGACTGAAAGGATACTGCTTTTTAAGGGAGCATGGCTAATGCAAGGACTAGACACGCCATCTCCAGCAAGCTGCCTCAGATCGCCCTGCAGCCAGCCAGCATGCCCAAGGCCTGCCGACAGCAGTTTCCCAGCCGAACATGAGAAAGTATCTCTCTACTATAGTAATGTGACAATTTTAAACTAAAGACCTTAAGCCATACACTGAGCAAAGATTTGTCTAAATAAGTATGTCACTTGATGACTGGAACTTGTATTTCTCTTTGCATTTTGTTTTTATGACAGCTACTGACACAGATAGAAGAGGGTGCGTCACTAGCATATCTGCACAACCACATACGAGTGCTCAACGCCTTCGTGATTCTGCACAGGACCATTAAAAGCTTGACTTCCAAGAACAAACCTGAGATTCCAGGGAAAACTCCTCACATGTTCTCTGCAGTTATAATATGCATTAGTGACCTTTTTTAAAGGTAGCAACAATTGCCAGACAAGTAGAGAGAAGAAAAAAAAAAAAGACAACTAGAGAACAGCTCCTGTTGTAGCAGTATTTTCCTTTGCTCCAAAGGAAGCCCCAAAGCCTTATTCAGATGTTAGCATTAAAAAAATAAAGGTAGTCAAGCTACATCTTCTCTCCCCTGCCTCCCACGGACAGACAGGTATCTACTTTATGAGACAGTGCATTAAAAGCTGACTGCTTGACTTCTATCATCACCTAATATTTTCAGCTGCAAAATTCTCAGCCCACATTGAGGAAGGCTGAATCTGAAACAGAGACCAGGAAATTTAAAGCAGCAATACAGCGTGCCTACGAAAGTTAACCCTGAACAGGAATAGGCTTCCATCTTTCAATTGCAGTAAGCGCTACCAGGCGGGAATCAGCACTCACCACGATCAGAAAAAAGCAGGTTTTTTCCCTAGTCGCTGAAATGTTATTATTGTAAAACTAATTCTTAACAGACACTTTCTTCCTTCAGGAACAGCAGAGGAGGAGAAGCAAATTCCCCTAATATTTTTTAATAGGACATAAGAGAATAAAGGGAAGTGCGGCAAAGCGAGGTTGGCGGCTGCAGTCGCAAAGGCGAGCAAGATGACTACAGCGCTCCCTCTAGTGGCAACATGCATGGGCGAGTTACTGGCCTCCGGTGAAAATCACAGCAAATTGGTGGCCAAACTCCAAATTCCAGCTACAGCAATAAATCTTCTTTCTTCCAGAAACTTTGTAGCAATACAGCAGGTCCTTCAGCTGAAGCAGCATTAGAAAGACTCTACAGCCAAGATGAATTACCACACTTCAGCCTCAGGAGTGTGGTCTGCATTATGAGAAACAAGTTTTTACACCAGTGCTGCTGCCAAGTGCAAGCCACTGCAGCGGGTAGAGAAGAGCATGAAATGAGGTCTCAGATCAGAAATGTGGAGTTGAATTTAAATTTGATCTCAGCACCAGAGAAGCCATTTACAAGAGATGGATGGTCTGGAAGGAGATGAAAAAAAATGTTTTCTATCCGGTAGGACATGGGATACTTAGGAGCACACACAAAGGATCTCAGAAAACCAAATTGTAACTATTTCTGCAGTGGGAAACGTTTGGACCAAGTGTACACTTCAGGCCAGCAGTAAGAGAGGGCTGAGGACAGCAAGATCATAGCCAACGCCATCTTTCCCTAACAATTTAGTAAAGGAAGTTTATAAATTTATTTTGCCAGGGTGAAAATTTTGGTTCAGCTTGTGCCCAAATAGTGCTTGGCTATCAAATGAGACTTTCCCATTGCAGTGGAACTTGATAGACTTGAGAGATAAATGAAGAAATGTTTAAGGAGATAATTAGGGGATAATAAGAGATCCATAACATGCCGTGTTTAGTTGTGACCACAGGACCTCACTTGACAGATAAGCAGCTGGCTGCCAGAAGGTATAACAACCGTCCGTGCAACTGTTACCTCAGTAATGGACTGCTGCAACAGGACTTACTGGGAAAGTTCAGAAGTCCAAAGCACGGCAGACCAGCTCACCAGGATCCTGCGATTCAGAAAACACGAGCATCAACGTCCCTGCAGCTCCCTGGTGCTATCCAGGGACTACAAGCGACCACAACGCGTCAAGGTCCTTGACAACATTTCAATTTGTTTTGCTGCGGAACACTCTGCACTATCACTCACCTTTGGGTGAAACCAGACAAAAACCACAAGCAGGTCGCTGAAGCGAAGGCAAAGCAACACAAGAGCAATAGCTTCTGCAGTCTCCCAATCGCAGAATCCACAATTAAAGGTCTCTGACAGTTTGACAAGGCTTGCCGTGATACGTAGCGTTTCTGCCCTCATCTGTCCTTCTCCATCCCTCAACATCTACAGAAACCGGCTGGGATGGTAACATTTTGTCAATTTTAACTTCTGTAGGTGTTTGATGAGAACCAACTCTAAGCGTTTGATGAGCCTTAGCTGGGATGAACAAGACAGTTTAGATCCCTGAGATGCCACAGATTTTCTGAACACTGAGGAAGACACCCTTATGCCAGCTATTCTCTTCTCAGGTTTTTAGGATTTTTCTGCTGGATTCCAAGAGGAAAAAGGAATTTTTGTAATATTACACTTGAAACTCCAGTATTGCAGAAGGCAAATTTGGTTCAGGGACAACACAGAATATACAGGCTGGCAAGTGTCCTCGCTGTAGCCTGCTCAAACAGTGGTGATTGCAAAGCCACTGCCATGTCTTTGCTGGTGCTGCATGTCTTGGTGTGCATTACTGTGACTTCTGGAATCCCCGAGCACACCTGCTTCTGCTGTAGCAAACAAGATCTGGATTAACAATGGTGACACACAGGTGCCTGCACAATGAACTGTGAGCATGGTAGGTTGTCAGCTTTTAAGTCCTTTTAGGGATTTTAAACATCACAGGATAGGTGGTGGTTTGATACCGAGGGTGACAGCAGAAGAAGATTCAGAGTTATTGCTGGCAACGAAAGTGATTCATACGCCCTCAGCTCTACAGTACATAGCATATATATATCAAAAATCCTCCAGCACAGAAATCAAAGCTAAGGACAGGCAGCTTTCAGTACAAGATCTTGGGTTGTATCATTCACAACAAATAATTGTTTTCCTATGAAACCATTCTGATCGGATATTGTAGACAACAAACCACACTAGTTAAGGAAGGACCAGTTTGCTTTCTGTCACAAAGAACAGTTAACATGTGCCACTTTATTTGTACTTTCTGGCTGAACAGCAAGCGCGCAAGCCCTATATACGAATCCCCCTGCTCTGAAGAAGATACCACATCGTTTCATCAGAATATCTTTGCTGTGTCATCAATTTTAATTCCAAACTGTACTTCAATATGCATGTAACTATTTTCAAATACAATGAAAACTTGAAGTGAACAGCATCAGTCACGAGCATTGCAGCTTTCAGTAAATCCTTCACAACTTCAGAAAAATCTCTATAAACATTATGGGAAGTAGATACAGAATGTACAGAGGACAGTTTTCTATACAAAAGTGCATTTTAGCAATAGAGTTAGCAGAGAACCTGGGGAAAAAAACCCTCTCAGTTTAAGCAGTACCATACACTCTAATCTATACCCAAATCTCCCCCCACCAAATCCCAAAACAAAAATAAAAACAAAACCCCCACAAATCCCCTTTCCCCTTGCTTTGGTTATAAACTATATTCAAGGCTTCAACATTATATTTTTTTTTTAATTGAAGAAAGTATTTGTAAATTGGAAATGTTTTAAAGTTAGCCAGATGAGAGAGAATGCAAGTATGATTAATTAGAGTTAATAGTCAGTATAGACAAGCTTTGAATATTACTAGGATTTGCCCTTGGTAGCCTAACAAACTACCTTTGCAATCCTTAAATGGAAAATTGCATGTTGACATCTCTTCTCTATGCCCAAGAATGGCAAGATCAGTAAGCTACAGAACATTAAACCAATCAATCTAACACCATTCACCATGAATATCTGGCTTATAAGAATGAACTTCAAGAGCCCCCCAAAACAGTCAGGTTTATTAATATTTATAGACCAACACATCAACTGATTTCAAAGCTGAAAGAGTGTTAAGAGAAAAGAAATGGCTTCAGGCCATTCAGCATAGATGAACAGTAACTATTGCCATTTTTATGCTTCTATATCGTATATGCACCTCTGATGTAAATGCATACGAGTAAGTTCAAGCAGGTTGGTTGTTTTTTTTTTTCCCCAGAGAATGATCTTCACAGGTTTCAAACCACAATATGAGAACTAGAAGTTAAGCCCGGGAAAGTCTTGCAAAGGCTCTTCTTGCTCTTCTTAGTGAGCGCCCCATACTGAGCATACTATAACCATCTTTTAATCAGCCTCCCAGATAAAGAAAAATAGATAATATCTTAACAGAGACAAAGGATGACATTAGATACACACACAAAAATTAGACAGGTTTGTCAGGCAGCTATCTTTCTTTCTCATATTTAAAATCATATTAGAAAAGAATGTTCTTTATTGTTTACAGTCTTATTGCAATCAGACTTTCAGTGCTCATTCTAAGCCTTTTTAGAGAAAAAGTTACCATGGAAGCAAACCGTTAATGTTACAGCATGTAAATTGATTACATTCATATTACAGTGGGTACAAAGCACCTAGATATAAAGCTTCAGTGCCATGGAGCCACCTTACAACTATGAGCTTTTTCCTGTTTGGCTCTATTTTGCTTTTAAGCTTAACATTTTTTATCTATTAATAAAAAGCAGAGATTTGATTCTTTTTTGAAAAAGCACTAATAAGAAACCATTATTTTAGCAGTCCGTTACTCTTCTTTATCTATCTGAGCCCAATAATCTGTAGATAACTTCCTGTAAAACAAAGCAGTAGCCACAATGGCCAACACTCAAATCAGCAAGACCAGGTTTAACCAAAATTCCAACTGCTTTTGACTAATGCCACAGGTATCCAATGCAAATTCATAGAATCATAGAATCATTTAGGTTGGAAAAGACCTTTAAGATCATCGCATCCAACCGTAAACCTAATACTGCCAAGTCCACCACCAAACCATGTTCCTAAGCACCACGTCTTCACGTCTTTTAAATACCTCCAGGGATGGTGACTCAACCACTTCCCTGGGTAAGCAAACAGCATATTGCAGGGAAAGACAAGAATCTGACAAAAACACCTCCCCTCCCCACAAAATGAGCATGTCATTAGTTCTGAGGATGTGAAAAGAAAAGGGCAAAAAAACCCAGGCATGTAAAAGTCTGTGAGAACTCTCAAATCCCACAGCTACTTCAGGCCTGATTCGCTGAGATGCCAAGTACTTGGCAAAGACCACATTCAGGTAAGCAAGATGTTATTCTGCATTCTTAGCAGAACATTCAGAGTTTTGTCTTCTTAAGCATCCTGGGACTACAAGATTACAGAGCTATAAATTATTACCATGGAACCCCTGGAAATCCACCCTCTTCTGTTTTAACTGTCCCACAAGTGACTGAAGTACCCAGCTGGAGATGACATACCACAATCAGCTATCATGGCACCCTGGACCTTTTCATCTAATGTAACAGATGAGCAACTGGACCCATCTAATCACCTGGATTAAATTATTGTTACATGCTCAAACTAAGATTAAGAAATACTATCCTCCCTCATTTCATGATCTCTGGAAGCTAGTAGACAGATGACCAAGAACTGTACCTCAAAACGAGGTGGGTTTCTCTCAACAAAGCCTGAAGGATTTTAAACTCTGAAGAGCTGCTGAAACAGAATAAAGTGAAACGCTTTCATGCTCCACCACTCTGAGATATTGCACCTTTCTTAAAATTCATTTCAGTGTCTCAATTCTCTACCATATTAAGTGTGCATTTTTCTTCAGAAAAAAAAAATCACATTTCAAAGTCACTGCAGAAAATATAGGTTGTACTGAACTGTGACAGTGTACACACAGTGAAATGTTTCATGATGAATTCATCCATTACAGCCGTGGTAAGCTGCAAGAGTTCAACAACTGTACCTTGAAATTAGCTGAATTGGCAGCAGTTCAATTTTTTGTTCCATCCAAGACATTTAAAAGAAGTTCCAGATTTAAGTCAGTCTAAATTCTGAGTAACTTGTATACTGGTAAGAAGTTTTTGTTATTGTTTCTACAGGAGGAAGGGAGGCATCAACCAGCCATAGTGCAGTGCAAGCAAATACTGACAGGTAACAGTCACTTCTGGTTAGTGGCCAAATAACTGGCCATATGGGATAGCTAACACTTGAGTTTAAAATTGCATTACATAGCTCTTAACCAGTCAATGGCCAAGTCTGGGTACCTGTTGTCTAGCAGCAGTAGGAGTGACTAAGTTCACACATACTAGTTTGATTATTGACCTCATTTATTTCTTATCAAAGCCCTTTCAGAGGCTATTGTTCAGGTATTTTACTGGTCAGTTTATTTTGAGGCTACAAGGAATGCCGCTTCTGAAAGAAAAATACTTCAGCTGTCAGGGCTAATAAGTCTGTGCAGGACATGCAAAATGAATGTGCGCAGTCCTAGATAAAGTTGATCATGCAATTCTGCAGGATTGGGCTATATCCTGCAATTACAGGCACCTGCGGCCACACTAAACTGCCAAACTCCTTAATTCACAAGAGCAAAATGAAAGTAATGAAGCATCAAGACAGTGAAAAATTACTTCCAAAACTCAGAAGTAGAAAATACTTTTATAACCTTTTAACTTTCACATTGAGGTTTAGAAGTATCATTTTTACCTCAGCTGAGGGGGGAAGGAGTTCTGTAAGTAGTTCCAAGATAAAGACAAAAGTCACCTTACAGATTGTCATAATTAGGAGACAGATTAAAGCTACTTTTACCTCCCTGCCTGAAAGCCACAATTTTACCTCATTTTCTTAGCAAGAGAAATTTGAGAAAAGCAGATAGACAACAGAAGGAGAATTCTGAAACATGTAATGGTGTAAAACCCACACAGAAGACACATCCTCAGCTAAACATACAATTAAAAAACACAGCTGCATGAAGTTCTCTTGCCAACAACATGAATCTAGACAAGCTTCTGGGGAAAGCCACCAAAGTTGTGTGCCACTTGTTTGCACTTCTTTTTCCAGTAGCATTTTTAAGTAGTGTCCTAGACAACTTAATTGCAGATTAGTGTACTTTCAATGCATGAAGATGTTTTTATTTGAATCTTTTCAGACCAATACTAGGGATGTACTGGACAACCCTTAGTAGCAATCATACTATAAGATACCGAGCAGCAAAATATCTTTCTGAAGGCTAAGCTTGCAGGTTGGTTTTTTGAATTCTAATTGCTTCCTAAAGAACTACATTATCAGGCATTATTCATGTTACAGATTCTCTGCATTAGAAGTTCCTGCTTCTTGTTTTCTGTGTAGTTTGAGTTAAATGGCAACTTCTAGAAAAGCATTTATCAAGTACTTTGATTTTGTATGATCCAAGATCAAGACTGAAGAAAGCCCTATAGAACTAAAGATTTTTTTTTTCCTCATGCTAAACAATCTTCTTAATAATGGGAAAGGAAGACAGAACAAGCCAAGTGTAATATTAACTCAGAGTTGGAAAAAAACAAAAAGCTGAAGCATAGTAACGCATGCTTAGTGTCATCCAAAAGCACCCCTAGACTTATGTCTTGTAAGTAAGTTAGCATGTTAGGCAAGTTCAAGTGTCCTTAAAATTGTATCTATTCAGCAGCTTTTCAGAAGTCAGTTAAGTTTCTGAAGTCTTTGTTGCAAAATTAGTCTCAAAAAGCTGAAGTTACTCAATATTTAGACCTTCTTTCCAAAATTACACTTGAGAAAAGATCTGGTTTATACTGTTAACACTAATCAAAATTTGGTCAAGAAATATATGTAAACAATAAGGATAATACATTTAAGGCTTAGAAAGAACACTGATAAATTCCCCCCTGTCACATTAAAACATCCACATCTCCTTCATGGTCCTCCTCAGTCACTTTTAAAGAGAGAACTTCTTCATTAAGAAATAATCCGCTCAGTCTTTCCTTACGAGCTTGTCTTTGTTCTTTCAGCTGTCTCTTGCGTAAGGCCTTTTGCTGTAGTTTCCGTTGCTTGGAACGTTTCTGTCAAAATACAGAAGAGACAAAAATAAGATTCTGTTCTGTAGATTAGAAACCACCTTTAAAGCTGGCAAATATTAGTTAACCTCTAAAATAACACCTGCTCTGAAAAATAACTAAAATGAATTCTCAGAGGTGGTGCAAACATTCATCCAAAACCATATCTAATATTAAAACAGCAAGACCATTTACCACATCTGAGTTATGAGGCACAGCATCACCCTGGGATGTTGCACAGCTGTGTCACTGATCCAAAGAATCTTTATTGCAGGGAAACGTTACAGTCTTACAATGATGACCTGAGATGTTGAGGAGCAAGCAGGAACTGCTCCTCTCCTCCACACTTGAAATTTAAATTGTGGAGACAAGTGCCACAGTACTACTTTAGTTGAAACATGCTTCGGTAAGTCACTCCTCACCAAGTAATCTATGAGACTTGTTGGAAGAATAAACTGAAGAAGATTCAAAAAGCCTGATGAAACTTCTAGTTGGGGAAAAAAAGCCCACAACCAAAACAGCCTTCACTCTCCAGAAATTATGCCTAGATTAGGTTGATCAATCCTGAACAAATTTTTTTGGTAAAACTGTGTGTTCATTCAAAGAATCAAGTTAGATGCACAAGCCCTTTTTCATCCCCCCATACCTTAATCTAAACAAAAGCATTGAGAAGATCTACTACACAGAAACATCAAGCTTTCACTTAGAAGAGGAGTGATGGGAAGAGCACGAGTTTAAATCCCATATGGTCATGTCAGAGGAAACAGTCAGCATTGGTTTAGCTAAATAACTTCAGCAGATCCTCAGTTAGTAACCATGCTCCTTCAGTACAAATATCCCAGTTAAGATCACATAAGCAACGTTAACAAGCTGGCCAGTTAATACACATGTGCATAATTAGAAACTTTACTTTTGAATCCCGGATTCTTTCTGCAGCACTTGTGGACAAATTACTATCGCTATGTGCTCGACTCATGTTGGCACTCGAGTTTGAAGCAGAGTTCGCAACGCTAGAACCACTGCTGCTTGCTGAGCTGACCATGCTGGCACTGCTGCTGCTGGCACTGGCACCGCTCACGCCACTGGTACTTGCACAACTGTAGCTACTCCTCTTCCAGCTTTCCCTTGCAGATCGTTGACGAGGTCCATGTTCCTTGATATAGTTTCTCACCTTTAGAAGAGAGGCAGCAGAATTACTACAGCATGATAAATACTGTACTGAGATACTCCTTTTCATGGGAAAACCACAATTTGCCTATTAATAACGATCAAGTTATTGGATCAGTTCAGTCCATCTTTTAAAACATTTTGCTGTGTCTGCTTAAATCCCAAGTCACCTGGCAGTCATCAAGAGAACTTAACTAAGAACTAAGTTAATATTAACTTCATTATGAAAGGAAGAAAACTAAGTTAGAAGTTTGGGGGTTTTTTCCCCTCTCCTGACCCCCAAGTTTTCCATTACGTAAGTTATTGTAACACCAAACAGGAATATTGGTCAAGTTCAACTGACCTAAGTTGTTTACCTAATGTATCAAACCCCTTTATTTTGCTAGGTATACTCAAATAAAAGCAGCTGTAAGGAAAGCAGTACTTTACTTTAAAATGATACTCACAAAATGTTTGAAATATGAAATAGGCCAAGCCCGTAAGAGCAGTGAATGTTTCCCATTTTCAATCTTTATCTTCATCATATTCACAAGTACAGAGTATCACTGAGGAGTCCAGCTTGTTTGGATACTGCATCTTTTCCCAACAATACATCACAACAGAACAAAGACTAAGACAACAGTAGCATGTATCTACCGTACTAATCAGGTACCCTTTTTGTTATAATCTGTACTTTTGTAACAATTTTAGAACGCATTTTTCTACATCCCTTCTTACATTAAATTTAGTCTTCCCCAAAAAATTCCAATCCTTTGGAGTTTTTAAACTCTTAAGGATTAAGAGTTTTAAGTCTTAATCCTGAAGTTTTAAACTCTTAATCCCATTTACAGGATTAAGTGAGAAATGAAAAAGGAATATTAAGGTACACAAACCATAGGATCGGTGTAGTCTGGGCTATCTGTTGGACAGCCCTGCACTTGACTGCCATAGCTGGAGCAAGACAATAAACCAAACCCACGCCTCTGACCCTGGAGCTGGGGTTGTTTAGTCTGGAGAAGAGGAGGCTGATAAGGTCTCCACCTTATCACTCTCTGCAATGACCTGGAAAGGAGGCTATAGCAAGGTGGGTGTTGGTCTCTTCTCCCAAGTTACTAGCGAGAGGACAAGAGGAAATGGCCTCAAGCTGCGGGGGGGGTGGTTTAGATTGGATATTAGGAAAAGTGTCTTTACTGAAAGAGTGGTCAGGCAGTGGAACAGGCTGCCCAGAGGTGGTGGAGTCTCCATCCCTGGGGGTGTTCAAAACACGTGTAGACGTGGCACTTGAGGACATGGTTTAGGAGGCCTAGGGGTGTTGGGGTGACGGTTGGACTTGGTCTTAGAGGTCTTTTCCAACCTTAATGAGTCTACGATTCTAAATGCTAGTTTATATCCAGTGAGCAAATGAAGATCCTCAACCAGCTGATGGTCATGAAATGGAATGCACTTCATCATAAGAGTACTGGGCCCACAGCATAACTCATTACACACACACCAGCTTAGGCCTAACACATATTGAGAATATATAACCACAGCCTTTCATATAAAGCTTTAATACATACAATACGCTTTTGAACTCTGTTTTTCCTCATTGACAATATTGTGCTCTAGTTTATCTCCATATATCTAATGATTCTGTATAAAAATTGATCACAACTGTAAGAGATTTTGTGAGACATATCAGACAGTGAAACCCCAAAGTCATATATACAAATCTTAACTCACCTGTTTCAGTTTTTCATCTGTGAGACAGTTCAATTCAATAATGAATTCACTATCTGTAGGTGAGATCTGAGCAGTAGGATCAATAATTTTAATAATATCAAGTTGCTCTCGAAGGCCCATCTCTGTACTGACTTTACGACTCAAATATTCAATATATTCAACCTAGGACCCAAAGAAAGGGAGGTCATTTTAAAGTACTGTTGATTCTAAATGACTGACAGAAAAAAAGGGAAGGACCAACAGAATAAAACATGCTCAAATATCATATTTCCTACGGTTCGAGCCTCTCTGAGTATCCTCAAAAACTCAGGGTGAAAACTTCAGTGCACGTTAAACTGCCTACTACAGATGCAGAAGACAGGAAGATTTCGTTTCAGGAATGAAGTAGTACTGCGCAGGTCTACGTTCACACCTACAGCAACCAGTATGTCTTTTAAGATGTGGCACTAATTGAAAGCTCTTCTGTATATTACAGTTCTCACATAGGAAAAAAAGTCAGTGTCACCTGTTCATCATTTGTCATTGCACTCCATGGAAGTTCATCGAGATTTCTATGCTTGTTTTTCTTTTTTGGAAGCAGACAAGGAGAGCTCGGAATACTAGGTATAACATCAGAAAGTACATCACTCCCACTTGTAATGTCGCTGCCTGGCAACTTGTAGTATGCAAGAGAAAGAACAAAGCCTTAGAATACAGTAGGCAGATTTGAAGTCATTCTAACACTATTAACAATTCAAAACATACCATCAAATTAGCAAAGCGTGGCTTATCTACATACTCTAACAACTTCTTAATAATTACTCATAACCCTGCAATACTCCTTTGAATCTTCCAACAAACAGCAAGTGCAAACTCAATTCACATTATTCTCTATTTATCATCCTCTTTTTAAAATATGCATTTAAGAACACAGCAGAATGATGTGGCATTTCAACTATTTCCCTCCTCCATCAGTGGAAACTGTCCATTACAATCCAAACCTACATCTAAACCTCCCATTTTAAAGCGTGAGTCTAGCTTAAGGAAGATCACTTCAAAGTAGCTTTGTAATTTATACCACACCCATAATTACACAAGACAATTCAATTAAAATCACTGTCATTTTCCTGGAAGCAACTGCAGAACTTTAGCTAGCTTCATTTATACAACTGACATGTAATTTCTGAATGCGTTTCCAGTTAAAGTATGACAGTTGGATTACTCATGCTCAGATTCTGCCAGATAACAGCATAAAGAGCTACAAAAAAGTCTTTCCAAAATTCTACAAGTCTAAATATCAAATACGTCTCTTAAGAAATGCTTGTTTTAAAAAACAAGGAATAATTTTAAAAAGCTAGTTACTAATCAAACATGCTGCCAGCTAACTAAGACACGGGAAATTGCTTCTTTTCAAAACAATCGCCAAGTTTATCAGGCACTTAAAATTTCACAACTTGATGAGGCTCTGAATCTTTGGGATCCAATCCAAGTTTTTCCTACAGGCTGCATTTTACAAACGCACTTTTAACTTCTGTGATACAATATACATAGAAACTAGCAGTTCAACTAAACCAGTAAGAAGTTCAGAGCTAATATCAGTTCGTGTTATCTTAAGTTCGTTTGCATCTGCTGGAACAGTATTTGGGCTTTCTTGAAATCAGTGTTTTCAGTCCTTATCCTGCACTTAGCAGACTCTGTACGTGCTTTGACTAAGCTTTGTGAAAAAATTCCTCGGTGTACTCTGAAGCGCCACGTTTCTTATCTCAAAGTTATGTATACATTCACAGTTGATTTAAGTCCATAATAAAAAAAAGTCAATTTAAGTCTATAATATATAAAAAGATTTGCATCTCACAATTGAAAAACTGCTGAACAAAGACGGCTACCACAAACGAGAGATACCTGAGCAGGACTGCATCCAGCACAGACTAGGAAAAAGGAGGATGTGATTTACCTTCACACTTTTCCCATTCTGATAAGACAAAGTGAGCTCTGTACTCTTACTGGCACAGAAGAGAACATGGAAATAGGCTATGGCAAGAGCTTCTACACTTTACCTACGTGCCAGCTCCATTCCAAAGGAAGATTTAATATGACCAGATCACTGGAAGCAGACATCTATAATCAGATTTCATTAGCAGGGCAGATCCTCAGTACAAAGGATCTAAGCTCAGGGTTACAAGACACGTGCTGATCACTAAAACCAAACTACCATAACACGTAGGCATCCCTCTTTGAAGAGCTGACCTTCAGTCTCTCCTTCAGATTATGAATGCTGGAATAAAATGGAACAAAACATTTTCTTTATTGCTGAAGGCTCAGATATCTGCTCTTACGTTCAGTAGTTACCAAGAAACAAATGCTGAGGACTTCTGAATTAAAGCTAAACCCAGCACTTAACAGCCTACATAAAATTTTACATTTACAGTGGAACTATTTTACCTGCCATTCAAACTCACTGTCTGACCAATCCCAGTATGTGCTGATAGAAGAAGAAACATCGCTGCAGACACTGCCCTCAGGGAACAAATCAAAAGAGGTGAACTCCTGGTCATCCAACAGAGAGTAACAGTCATCTTGGTCACCAACCGAAACCGATGAGAAGAGCTCCTCGCTGCACTCTGAGCTGGCCACGCTGGTTCCGCAAGACGTCAAATTCCACCTGCAAAACAGGACAAAATAAATAGAAAACAGCAAACATATTGGCATCACATGTCCTGAAAAATTCTTGCTTCTTTTAAGCCTCATAAAACTATCTTCACTTTGCTTGTCAGTAACATTATACATTGATTTTACTGAAGTTATAATTATGTAAATTGAAGTATTCTATTTTAAAATATTTTTTAAGTTCCATAAACACCACCAAAGGGAATTCAACATGAAAAATGGCAAGGCAAAAATCCATATACAGTTAGTATAATTACACCTTTATTTTAATATTAACACTTTCCAAACCAGAGCCATGATACCTCTAACGTACAAATTGTCTTTTGTTGTTGTTGTTGTTGTTTGGTTGTTTTTTTAACTTTACTAAACTAAAAATATCATTTCCCATATGTTGGAATATTTAAATTTACATGGAAGTTTAAGTAAGCAAAACTAAGAAGTCAATCGGACTTCAGGACAAATAGGAGTCAAAAAGAAATTTGAGGTTGATAATGCCACACAAAACTAAGGCTTAATAAGGAAACACATAATGGATATGCCCAAGGCTCCATTATTCACTATTTTCAACTCTGAATGCCAAAAATATTGGACATGCTGTTGGAACGAAACAGCGCAAGATAAGAAAAGGACCTGTATGAAAATGCTACTATTGCAAAACTAAACACTTTTTTCCCCCTCATAATTGCATTTAAAAAGCTGGTTAATGCTGTTGCTAAAGGAAAGCAATTGAGGACTCAAACTTCACAGAACGGGTTTTTTACTCTAATAAGAGTAAGGCAGAATTTAACAAGCTTATGAAATCAGTCTCCATACCTGGATTAATTTTACATGTTGGTGAAAAGCAGGTTGAAACAACTATGAGTCAGCACAGCACTGCAATATGGCCAAAATAATTTGAAAAGGGCTTCTAAAATTCACCACACAAACCTATGCTCTCATCTCCTGTTCCACTTCAGTCTGGCTAACTAGAACAGCATTCCGCTACCCAAGTGCGATACCTGAGCGATGCCATCGCCCAGAAAGGATGGTCCTCACCATCCTTATTTAAGCTGCAAGCCAGGTTGGCTAAACATGTTTGCAATTAACTTGTTCCCACATCTATCTGGCCAGCAGTGATTCTATCCAACATTAAAGACATTTCAAACACTTTTATTTTAGCAGACCCGGGAGATCTTGCCCTCCTTTCTGCATCCCTTATACAGGTGCGATGTTTTACTGGTACAGACTTTCGTGGGCAGGGCAATCAATCAGCATAGAACAGGCTACAAGCATGGTGACACAGCATGCTTTTAATCATTACTACAATTTCAATATTCACAAGATATCGATGAAAGATAGGGTGGACAAATCTGCCAGATCTGTCTAAACCCAGGATGAGGTTCTACCACCAACAAACTACAAGAGATACTCCAGGTATGCGGGATCACTGGAGGTACAGGCAGGCAGCCCTCACCTGCTCATACCTCGGGGGGCCTGCTGCACTTGCTGGGGTGAACTCGATTAACAAGAAGGGGGAACTACATTACTTTAACTTTAAAAAAAAGAAAGCCTTATGCGAACACCACAGATTGAGCCGTGCATCTGCAATGGCTCCATCAGTGCAAGACAGGGCACGTCCTTGCCCAAAGAAGTGAAATACCCACCCAAGATGCCTGGGTTACAAACCTGGGTTTGTAAAATGAGCAAGCCTGAGTAACACACTCGGGAAGTGAAAGGCAATACAAAGAGAAACGTACAAAATTAATTCAATGCAAATTTGGTGAATATCACACATTTATCTTACAGATATGCTACAAATACATCTTACTGTTCATGTCACAATTAGGGTCTTACCATATAAGAACTACATCATTAAAACATATCATATTTGATCAAGGCTCTTCAGGCTGAATCATTTAAGAATCTATAACCAAGAGCTTGCCCTTGCGAATGACACTTTTAAAGCCTAATTTCCGTGATTTCATACAAATTCATTGAAAGATCACCTTATTATTCACTCTTCGTTACATTAGAGACACTAATAACCAGTAAAAGCACCTTGCAACTCTGGAACAGGAACTAAAACTACCCCACGTGTATGTCCAAGACTGAAATCTCACAAGTTGTTCTCAAAAACACCTATTGCTATATTCATGTTTAATCCTACGCATAAATGAGTGGCGGAATTAGGTTCTTAGGCAAGCAGGACTGTTTGGTTGTGATTTTACAAGCACAACTGGAATTTCTTTGTAGAGCTGCATTTGCATTTGTAAAACAGACCTTTTCTACAAATTACAGGCACAATAATTTGCCCTTAATTAGTAGCATGGGATGGAAATGCTTCCGCAGGAACCGGTGCAGGCACCAAGCCTCCTGACTCACTCCGAACCTCTACAGGTTTGCTCGGCGTCCACGCCAGGCCTGTTTTTAGCTATCATAAGCACACCACTCTCTCGTTGCCCACCCTACAGCGCTCAAAACCGCGTTTTCAGACATTCGGAAAGGAATAAACACATCTTAACAAGCGACCAAGCTCACGCGGATGCAGAGCCGCAAGGCTGCGAGCCGGGGCCGGCCCGAGCTCCCGGGCGGCCCTGCCGAGGGAGCTGCAACCCCCGCGGGGCGGCCGGGGCAGGGCCGCAGCCCGGCGGGCAGCGGGCAGCGGGCGGACCTGTTGGAGTGGAAGCGGTGGAGCGGGTCGGTGCGGTGGCAGGAGGAGAGCTGGCAGCCGAAGTCGCTGACGTCCAGGCAGCCCTCCTCGCTCAGGCTCAAGCTGCCGCCCCGCGGCGGGTGCTGGTGCGAGAGCGGCGGGCACGGCTCCTCGGGGGCCAGGAACTTCTCGTACGGCTCCTCCGTCATGGCGGCGGCGAGGAGGAGGAGGAGGAGGAGGAGGAGGATGGGGAAGAGGCGAGCGCTCACGCACGCAGCGGCCGAGCCGCCGGCGCCGCCATGAGCGGNCGGCGGCGGCCGCGGCGGCGGCGGCGGCTTCCTGGGGCCGCGGGTGCCGGCCGAGGTGGAGGCCATGGCCCGCGGCGTGCAGGACGTGGGGAAGGAGACCTTCCGGCGGCTCCTCAGAGGTAGGGCCCGCGCGCGGGCTCGCCCTGCGCCGGCTGCGGGCGCGGGAGGGGCTGCCCCGCCGGGCGGGAGGCGCCCCATCGCTCCAGCTGAGGGCCAGACCCAGCGCGGGTAAGGTCCGTGAGGATGAGGCGCGGCGACGGACGGCCCCAGACTCGCACCGAGCGCCGTTAAAACCCCTCCGCTCCCGCCCCTCAGCCCCGGAGCCGGCGCTCGGGTCGTGCAGCGCCCGAGGAAGGCGGAGAGCCCGCCGGTGCCTTCGTAACGTGCGGGAGAAAATAAAGGCGCCTCAAAGCGCAGGTGTCTCGCGGGCGTCGCGGCCATACGGTTGAAAACGCGCCGCCTGTTTGACTGTTGTCTGTGAGGCTTCTCCCCGTGGCAAGGCAAGGCAAGGCAGGTGAGATTTTCTCGAGGTGCCGTTGGCTGCCAAAACCAGAGTTGCTCAGCTGAGCCAACTACCGTACACAAAACAGTCACAGAATAACCGAAGAGCTGGTTAGCAGAGCAAAAGACCGGCTTGTTTGTGGCCAGCTGCCGCGCAGCCCGGCGTCGCGCTGCGGCCTTGACACGCGCGGTCTCTCGGCTAACTTGCTCTCGGGCTTTTTCTTCCCGCTTTGAGTCAAGGAGTCAAAGCATCTGGTGGCTGGGTTGTCTTCAGCGTGCTGCTGCACAGTGTCAGAAGCGGGGCAATGTACCCCGGGTTTCCTTGGGATAACTGAAAGCGATAAAGCCGCCTGTGGGCAGAGGCGTTTGGCACAAAGGTAGGTGCAGGTGCAGGGGCAATGGAGACCGGAAGGTTATACCAGTGCCGAGAAGCCTGAGCGTCTCCTGAGCCCCCTCAGGGTTTAATTTCGGAATAAGTTATCCCCTACGTTTAGGTGTGCAGTAAATGCTTCCTACTGCAGGGGGAGCACACAGCCCTCCCAGAGCACCCGGAGCCCGGGCAGGGAGCCCTCCCACACGGTGCGCCCAGCGTCTGACCCCGGAGCGGCTGGAGGCAGCCTCCGGATCGTGCAGAGCTGGCTGAGATCTCCGCTCGTCTTCTGCTCTCACTGGCTGCCACTGACAGCTGGCAAGGCAGCGGTTTTCCCTTTAAAGGTTTAGCAGTCTTTCGAGACATGATGGATTTCGACAGAGTGTATCTAAATTGCTCTGGCACTGGCACCAAGTTAGGTTTTTGAGGCTGTTGCTGTTACTCTAAATAATAACTAATCTAAAAAATGAGATGCTGCTTCATGTGCCTGCTCAGCTCATGACTGAGTAAAAACTGCATATCCCATTATGTCAGGGTGATCTGGCCAGTGTTATTGTGGGCTCTGCTAAGCTGTGAGTGTATGTTTCAGACCACAGGCATCTTCTACTAGGAGCAAGTGACCCAGCAGTGAGATTTTGTTGGGATGCTTTGGGGTTATTCCTTTTTTTGTCCCTCAGATTGGCTGTTGGAAATGCTGGTACAGCTGATATTTCTGAGTTCTCTGAGCTATACTGGGTAAAAAAAATCTTGTATTCTAGGGTAATGCAAGTAGGTTATAAAAGAATACATGGATTTTTAACAGGTTGTTAGGGTTGGTCAACAGAAAGAAGACCAATATTCATGGAATCACAGAATGGTTTGGGTTGGAAGGGACCTTCAGAGCCCATCCAGTCCAACCCCCCTGCAGTGAGCAGGGACATCTTCAACTAGATCGGGTTGCTCAAAGCCCCGTCCAGCCTGACCTGGAATGTTTCTAGGGATGGGGCATCGACCACCTCTCTGGGCAGCCTCGGCCAGTGTCTCACCACCCTCATTGTAAAAAATGTCTTCCTTGTATCCAGGCTAAACCTACCCTCCTTTAGTTTAAAACCCTTACCCCTTGTCCTCTCACAACAGGCCTTGCTAAAGAGATTGTCCCCATCTTTCCTATAGTCCCCCTTTAAGTACTGGAAGGCCGCAATAAGGTCTCCCCGCAGCCTTCTCTTCTCCAAGCTGAACAACCCCAACTCTCTCAGCCTGTCCTTGTCATTAAGCCTGTCTAGTTAAAAACTAGAATCAACCTGTTGTCCTTTGAAGAGACGGATCAAAGCCGTCTGTAAGCAGGTAAGTAGACAGTAACCCGTTTCCTGCTCAGTGCATGATCTAGTAGGCAGGCCTCCGTGCTGATTTGTGTCTGGCCTTTCCAGTAAACATCCTCTTCTCAAAGTCGGTTTTGTTATGTAGAGAAGAGCCTTTTTCAGTCAGCATGGAAAGTTTGGTACTAGCACCTTGCACGTCCTAGCTACTCTGCGTGAAATCTGCCATGCAGATAGTGCCAGACAAATTCAGTCAGCCACGTGAGTGGTCCGGGGCTTGCCACTGAATTTGGAGTTCATTTAAAAATGTGAAAAGCAAAGAGAATTTATTCAGAATTAGAAGACAGTAGCCAGTGACACTCGCCAAATGCCAAAAGGAAGGCTGGCAGTTTGATTATAACCCTTCTTTTTTTTTCCCCCCCAACCTTAGTGTTAGGCTAATCTCTTAGTGTTGGCTTTCAGTAACACTTGCTGGCCATTTTCAACTTTTCATGTTTTCATGTTTTATTCACAGCACTAAATGGGGCTCATTATAAATGACCAATCTAATGCCCCAATCCTGCAATGGGACTGTGTCGGTAATCTTTTTTTTTATCCACAGTGGGACTTCCTGTGGCTCCAGCAGCCTGTCCAGACGGATCAGAGGGCAGGACAGAGGCTGACATGACAGCAGAGATTTATATAAGCCAGTGCATATATGAAAAAAGAAGAATAACTGAATGATGAAGATTGAAATAAACCCCCACCAGTTATTAGTGTATACTAATGTATACACACTATAATGCATAATGTATATAGTGCTACGTGGGTTAAGACTAATTTCCTTTAAAGTCTGTGTTATCAACAGTTGTGCAAACGGCAAGACTTGAAGGTTTAATTTTGTCTCTTTGCTTATTTAATCCTTAGTCTCTGCTGACATTGAAAGATAAATGTGAAATGTTGGAGAACAGTGTTGAGTTGTTTACTGTCTCAGTCCTCTCTTATCCTGGGTATCAGAAGTGTAATTAAGCTGTGAGCAGACTTCTGATGGGAAAAAGTTTGTTGATAGAAGCTCAGGCTGGATTTGAACTCGTGAGCAATTAATTTTTTTTTATCTTTTTTGCATTATCCCACTATCCCAACAGTGCAAACATCTTCAATTTTACAATGCAATAGCTTGATCCATTAAAGCTCCTTTGGTAAGGTGTTGTGAGACTGACCCGCGGTGGTGGCTGATCACATGTATTTAGAGAGACCTGAAGTGACGGTTTCTCATCAGGAAAAATGGCAGTACATTGAGTCAAGTAAAATCATAGACATGTTTGTGTTAATGTTCACGGTCTCCAGCCCTTCCTCTTTTTAAAGGGTTCTTGCTTTGCTTTCTTTTTCACAGTCACTGTTAATGCATTGGAAGGGAAAGACTGCAAGGAATCTGTCAAGCTGATTGCAGAAAGCACTAATCTCTCAGAAGAGCAGCTTGCTTTCCTCATTTCTGGCATGTACACCCTTCTCCGAGAAGCCTTGAGACTCCCCTTATCAACTTTCAAACAAGAAGTAAGTTCTGGGAGTACTTGCAGTCCTGATAAGTTAAAAGCTGCATCAGACACAAGTTACCATACATAAACCCTATTTGCCAGGCTGGGAGCTGCACATAAAAATGTTGCTCCAAGTTAAAGTGGTTGGAAGAAACTTAAAAATCTGGAGCTTAATATTTTACTTGCTGGGTGGATTTACAGTGAGCTTTTTGGAAGAGCATTTAAGCTTTGGGAAAAAGAGTCGTGTATCTTTTTCTGCTTTAGCATCTTGTTTACTGTGCATGTTTGTTTTCACTTTTAAATTAAAACCCCAGAAGAAACCATTGTTTCATTGGCATCGGCTCTCTCTCCTCCCCTAACTGTGTGTTCACCCATACCGCTCATTTTGTCCACACTTAAAATTTTAATATTTGCTTGTCTGCCTTTCTTCATACTTCAGCCATAGAGGAAGGAAGGTCTTATGGTCAGAACGATATAGTGGAAATTGGGAGAAAGTGCTGTTTCTGCTTACGCTGTGGATGTTCTGTGAATATGTACACGTCTGCCGTGGTCCCAATCCCTCTTCCTTCTTCATAGCTATTTTCTTTCCTTTTTCATGTTACTTTACTTTACATTTTTTCTTTTCTCATTTTATTGTTATGCGAGCGAATCACTTCTGAGCTTCCAGCACCTCTCTCTTGTTTAAGATACTCTTTTCATATTTACCCAGGTGTACTGGGAAAGCTCATATATTGCAGGAAACATAGTGAAAGTATGCTTTTCGTATTCGGAGCTTATCTTTTGCCACTTCCTTTCTGTTTAAACAAGTTACTGCAAAACATATTTGAGAATAAGTGCACAGAATTACTATAAAAGAAGAATATGGTCTGGATAGCTACGTAAAAGAAACGGCAGGGATGTTGTTTCAAAAATAAAGGCTTCCAAGAGATTTAGGTCTTTAAAAGTAATTTCTCACACCTTGATTAAACACTTTGGGTAATTCTTCTCAATATGTAACCTGTCACTTCAAAACTACTGGCACTTGAGACTGAAACTTTTGGGGAGGGATGCCAAGCAAGTAACCACTGTTAATTAACAAGATAAGAAGTGATCTTTTAAGACTATGTCCTGTAAAATTTCACCTTCCTTGTCTTTCTAGGTTTTTAAGGAAGACCTAAAGGAGCTCAGGTATGCCTGTTTATGCCTGGTTTTTAATCTTTTTTTTTTTTCATAACTTTTACATAACTACTTCCCCAAATGGACTTTTTTACACAACAAAGTTGGTATAAAAATTACCTGTAAATAACACATAAGAGCTCTGTTGCCAAATGTCATGTGAAGCCAGAGGAAAAAAAAAAACAGGTGTTGTATAAGACTTGATTTAGCACTGAGCATGAGCAGCAAATTTCACATGCTGGGGAGATTGGTCTAATTTAGTCCATAATGTAGGTTATGCAAATGTGAGTGACCTTGTCTCTGCCGGTCCCACCTTGCCCTGCGGTATTTTTTAACGTGTTTGGTAAGACAGTGGTAACATTTCAGAACCTAAGAAACTGCCCTACTTCTTCTCTTCTTTAAAAGGCCAATGATATAACGCTCATGAAATCCACCACCTTGTTCAGCTACAATCTCTCCTGCCCATTACCCAAGAAAGCATAGCGTTTGTTATGGACTGAGTCAAAATCTGTATCAGTCTATTCAGAGTATCTTTGAATAGAAGTTCGTATCCTAAAAGCTAGACATGCTAATAATCTTTATAGGTTTTCCCTTATTTCCGTGTACAGTAGTAATGAGGGAATAACAGCAGTTGATGTTTTCATCTATGGAGAAACCTCTGCACCAAGACTCAATTATTTTAAAATGCTAATTTCCTGTAACTCTTAGCATTCAGATTGCTACCTAGGAGAAAGAGATAGATATGTTTCTAATTCTGCCTTTTCTCATCCTCATTTGTCCGTTAACCTGCAAATTGGCTTTCTCCCCAGATTCTGTTCTGCAGAGTCATAAGCATAGGTTACTTTCTGAGCAACTTCAGGCAAATAAAGCTGCAGATTTAGACATGTAGTCGGGGTGTAATCGGTGAAAGGTGTAATTGGGGCCATGATGAAAGGTGCCTTGCTAGTTGATACAATTTTGCCCGCAGCTCAGTGCTGGAATTTGGCCTGCCTTTTGTATGGTGAGCTAAAATGCAAGCTGCTTCCTCTGCCACGTCAGGGAGCTGACACCCAGGTTAAAGTAGGTCAGTAAGAAACTGATGAATTGCTTTTGACCCAGTGGGAGTTGGTGTTGTTTGAGGTGCACGCAGAATGTGTTCGGTGTGATTAAGGAATAATGAAGAGCACTAAAAGCTCCATGCCAAGTTGTCTGGGGGTGGGTGAATATTCCTCTGTTGAGCAGTGGAGAAAGTTGGTGTACAAGAGTGCCAGGAGTCATTGGCTGGGCTGGCTGCGTACCCTGGCTGTATCCTAGAAATGCAGGCTCCCAGGCCCCGTCCTTGTCATTCGACCACACTTTAATGCCTTACAATTTTGTAGTTGTTGGGTTTTTTTCTCCTCGCTTTATAGTTTATTCATGGAACTACAAAGACACTTTTCAGTCTGGATGATCTTTTTTATGTTGTGATAAATCTTTTTGATCTTGTTTTTCTGGTTAACATGACTGACATAGCAGCAATAGTTCAGGTAACCGCATTTGTGTTGCTTGCAGACTTGTATGTTTTACGTGCTCCTCATTGCCGCTGTGCTCCCATGATTCTCACATTACTGGGACTCTTCCTAACTTCCATCTCTGACAGTCTTATTTCCTGTGAGTAGCTCTCTTCACCTTTGGAAGACTAAATAGCTTATTCTGCTCTCATGCTATGATACTTAGTGAATTTGGTAGCACCTTCAGCATCTTCAGTTCCTATGGGAAATGTCATTTCCTATGTTTCCCAATGCACTTGGGTTTGGAGATGAAATACCTGCTCCTTTTTAAGGCACCTACTAATGACATGCAGACACTTATCCTTCTGCAGTGACTCCTGTTGGCCATCCTGTGATCATGTGCATGAAGAACACACAGAACTGGTTGAACAGCAGTGTCTTGGCATTGTTGGCACACAGTGTTTGGGCAGGTGTTTTGCATTTTAAGGCAGAAAAATGGCTTATTTCCCTCCTCACCCC
>VZTV01063307.1:12032-26662 GCA_013400875.1 Anhinga rufa
GGGGGCGGCATAGATCGTCCCCGGGGGACCGGGGGGGGGCCCGGTGTGCGCTGCACCCTCCCCTCCGAATAGGCGGGCAGAGGGCCTTCGGGGCTGCGGGAAATACCGCAGCGCGGTGGCCGGCTGGGGGAAAACACAAACATTCTCCTAAGGGGCAGCACAGGGAATAACCTGGTTCGCGTTGGTCTGATTTCCGTGATATTGGAGCGTGGTCTTGGAGGAAAGCATAATTAAATAAAGTAGGCCAAAAGGCATTGCAACTGCGTGACGGAGAGCGGGCTGGAATACCTAATCTTTTTATTTGCGTAAGAATTATTTTTTTTTAATGCAAAGTAGGATTTCAGCTCAGATAGATAAAATCTGCCGTTCCGTCCAACATTTGTTTCTGTTCTGCACAGGAAATCATTAATGCAGCTGGAGAAGACTGCTAAAGCAGTTGTTAAGTTGTAAGGATCTAAGTAAAGAGAAGACAACAAATAGTTTTAAAATGCGAGTCTTGTAATCTAGTGAAGGTCCCACAAACTCTTCCTGGGATTCCTTTAACTGAATGTTTTTGTTTCTGTCCACAGTCCAGAAATTGGATGCTACTGATAAATTTTGGCAGTGAAACTAAGTTGGCAGTCCTTGCCAAAGCGGATAAGGAGTAGAGTGTAATACAGTAAGAATTTCTGTTAAGCATGGCACTACTAGAAATTTGGTAGAGTTCATTTATGTTGTAAATAAAGTCCATTTTTTTGCTTATAAAATTGGTAACAAGCAAGAATTTTATCAGCTGTAAACAAATTAGCAGGAGAGGAGACCTTGATGTCCCAGTTAGTCACAGAATGACTGTGTGCTCTCATTGATGTGGCAGGTATGAGTCTAGCTTTTATTAGGGGAAGCATTTCCAGCAGAGACAGAAAAATATTAGTTTGTAGTAGGTGCTTTTGTGGTCTCAGGAATAGTATATGCTGTTGACGTTATGCATGCTCAGGAGGGATAAGTGCGGACTATAAGATGTGCAGAGGAATGCTGTGGTATTTCCCGGGCTCTGTACTGTGGCCCCTGTCTTCTGTGACCACTTGTCCCTATTCTCCTTTTTCTCTCCTTGCTCTTCCAGCATGTGTGAATGCGTACAGCCCTCAAAGTGGAGGCTGCAAAAGAAGGAAAGGAAGGAAAACCAGTTAGGGACCCCAGTTATTGCTCCCTTTCCCTCTTCAATTTGCAAAAGCTGTATGTGGTCTCAGCCTCTTGACAGGTGTCAAGACATTGACATAACATTGCAGGAAAATTGCAGATGAAGAAGATGACCTGGGGCAGAGGGACGTCACGCTGCCAGGCCATACAGTCCATTCTGGAGGTTTCAGTCTTGCATTTGAGTGTGTTTGTGCACACGTATGTGAAGGGGTGAGAGGACAACAACTAGGAGTACCTGCTCTCTGGTCCCATTAAATGTAGTTCTTTCTTTGCAGCCATGAGGGTCTTTGTGCATCTCCCTGCAAAATTAAGAACTGTTCTTCTAGAAGGGTTTGAATGTTTCGCGGAGCCATTAATGTAAAGGGTGTTGATGGCACAGGAGGAAATGAGTATGAAATGATGGTGGTACCTGTACTGCGGATCTGAGAAGTGGCTTTCATCTGTTAGAGCAGTGAGGTTCTGGAAGGGCCTTGGCCACACTTGGCCCTAAAGCACTAGTGGGAGCAGAATACCAAACTGCTGCTGAACAGACATCAGTTAGTGCCCGAGAGGGATTCTGTGGCATAGTACCTTACTATTACAAGAAATAAGATGGGATCCAGAGGTCCCTTCCAGCCCCAGGGAAGGACTGAGTTATTGGGATTCTGGATTTTCAGCTTGGAAAGGAATGTACGTTACATAAGAGAAACTCGAAGTCAGGATGTGTGGATTATGTGGGGCTTTGTCTTCTGTCATCCTTTCCTCACCGTTGTTCTCTCAACCTTTCTGAAAGGGACCCTTTTGCCATCCACCGGCAGCACATGAACCGCATGCTTTCTGGAAGTTTTGGGTTTGGCCCGCTCCTTGGCATCACTGATGGGACCACACCTGGGGCTCGCCAGGCTGGCCGTAGGATGCAGGTAAAAGAGGGGCTGAGTACAGGGATAGGATTTCTTAAACTGCCATGTGAGCTTCTGTCTTCCACCATCATTGGGTTGGGCACACCCCTCACCGTCACACGGGTGGTGGGCACAGAGTGAACCTATAAAACAGTGGTGTTCTTGTGCCTTTCTTTACTCTTTGCTTTATACTCAAATGTGTGCACACTGAATTGTTCTAGGCTGAATGGGAGGAAGGGAAGAAATTCCCTTGTGTTATTGTGTTATTGTATTGTGTTATTTCTCAAGGATATCAGTCAGTATAGCTGGAGGAAATTTAGGAGCATCACCTTCTGCCTGGTTTGTTAGGGGTGATATGGTTTGAACCGCCAGGAGTCTGTGGGGCACTTTCTTGATCTGTTTGTTGGGCCTGAGTGTTCCCAGCTCTGTTTCTGAGAAGGATGAGGGTGTTCTGAGGAGGATCTAGTGTTTGGCTGTTGCAAGGTCATTCTCTGTTCTGTTTTTCTTTGTCCTGGCAGGCAGGAGCTGTTTCACCCTTCGGGATGCTCGGCATGGTAAGTTCTCTGTTTTTCTGGGTCAAGTTAGAGGTTTTCCAAGTAGTGGTTCCATACTGAGATTAATTAGCGCTGTGCGCAACTGGTGCTAAAATGCAGCCGTCTGTGAGCAAGACCATCTATCCTAGCGGGACTGAGGGTGGGAAGGTGTAAAGAGACCAGAATGAGCTCTAGATTGATAGTAAACAGAATATGGAAGAGGGTATTGAACTGAAACTGGAGGCAGCTGGTTTCTCTTGGACCTCTCTCATTGAGCTGCTCTATGACTTCAGGCCTTTCCCTTGTTTCCCCTCTAATGTTTTAATCTAGTCTGTGAGCTGTTTTAGAGGAGAGATTCTAACTCTCTTTGTAGGGGGAGGTTGTATTTGCACCTTGACCAGGGAAGAGCTGTAATGCTGTTATAGCACAATATTTCATAGGACTTGGGACAGTTAATATCCGGGAAGAGCAGATAGTCTCTTAATAACCTCATATGTCTGAAAAGAAGCTGCAGATCTGTTTGGAGGTAATGGAGGAACTGTGACAACACAAGGAAAAGACTTAGCCGTCGGTAGGGAGAGGTGATTATTGGACGTCCTTTGCCAGTGGTGGTGGATAGAGAAGCCAACAGAATACTTCAGGTGAACAGGACTGGACTGAGAATGACTGTGTGTATGTGAGAGCACTGCGCTTGGAGCGTGCTGATCTGTCATCTACTAAAATAATACAGTGGAAATAGGTTATTCCAGATCCAGCAAATTTAGCTGCTTTGCTCTGCAGGATTGCCTCAGTGAAAGAGACTAAGCGTCCTGGAATTGTTGTAGCTCAGAGAAGGATTAATAAGAATACAAACAAATAGACTTCAAAGGATAATGACATTGCATGTGAGTACTGCTCTGCTGAAAATGAGAACAAGAGGCTACTTGAGGAAACAAAAAAACCAGCAAGTTTAAACTGACATAGTAATTTTGTTTACATATTGCACAATTAACCTGTGAGACCTGCTGGCCCAGTATATTGCTGCAGCCTTTAGGTTTACAAGATTAAAAAGTCTTAAGAGTTAAACTTAAGGAGTTGACAGTGATGAGGTGAAAACATCATCGAGGATGACTGTCTTATGGTTAAGATCACTGTAAGCGCACACCTGAGATTTCTTCTCTTAGCTTTGCCGAGTGTCTGGACTCAAACCCCAGCACATCGGGAGTCAGACCCAAACTAAAAGGAAAACCTTTGCCGTGCCCAGAGATCTGGAGGGCCAGAACACTTGGGCAGTGCAACCTGAGAGAATGGGGAGAACAGCAACCCCAAATCCTGTTTTTTTTCCTGCACAACTGAAAGAAAGGGAAAAGAAAAAGTTTTTTCTTCTTAGGCAGCAGGGTTTTGTCTCTTGCAGATAGTTTGGTGTTCTTTCCTCCTGCATTTTTCCAAACTCTGTTCTCTTCTCCTTTTTATCAGGCAGGTGGCTTTATAGATATGTTTGGGATGATGAACGACATGATCGGAAACATGGTAAGAACCCTCCGTAAGCCAGTCTGTATTGAGGGGAGTACTGAGGGTGCTCCTGCCATCTCTCTATGGTCTCCCATCTTATTCTGCCTCTTCGGGATTGGTTCTGCTCAAGCTGCCGAGGTGGCAGAGGCTGTAAGCTTTGCTTGCCAACCAATGTGGAGTGGTAAAGAGCTTGTTCCTGAAGCGTTAACCTGCCCGGGGCAGGGAGGAGAGATGGGTGAGGAAGGAAGTGTTGGGATAGACTTGTTTAGCAAGAAACGAGAATTAATTTAACAGGAGGATGTATTCTCCAGAAAGATGGACTCATGGGGATTATAATCTTCCCATTGTAATTTCTTCCTACTTTGTTGTATAGAGAGAGAATTAACTGCCATCTCTTCCCTCCCATTCCTTCTTTGTACCATTCCCCATTTCTTCTTGCAGGAGCATATGACAAGTGGTGCTAACTGCCAGACATTTACCTCCTCAACTGTCATCTCCTATTCCAACCTGGGTGATGGGCCCAAAGTCTATCAAGAGACCTCAGAGATGCGTTCAGCACCTGGCGGGGTAAGGAGGAGGCTGCACTGCATCTCCCCAGCACAAGGCTGCTGGTTTTACTGTGGGTGGATAGACTTCATTTGGTGGCTCAGTGCTGGCCACCCACAGCACTTCTGCTTTGCAGTCAGTTGCGGTTCGAGGAGTGCGTTGTGACTCACTGAACCCTGTCGAGGGCCACTGGGAGGGGATGGGAAGTGCTAGCAGGGGGGAATCCATTTTTCCCTCATCGTTATGTTGCGTCTGACATCTGGGAGTGGTGGCAGTGCAACGTGACTGAAATGCTGCAGGCGAGAATCAGAGTGCCTTATGAGGCTGGGAGAATGAACTAAAATGTTGATCCTACGTGGGAATCTGCCCTCAGATCCGTGAGACCAGACGGACCGTAAGGGACTCGGACAGTGGCTTGGAACAGATGTCGATTGGACACCATATCAGGGAGCGGGCCCACATCATGCAGCGGTCCCGGAACCATCGCACGGGTGACCAGGAGGAGAGGCAGGACTACATCAACATGGATGAAAGTGAGTACTGTCCGTGTCCTCCTCCCAGGGTGCTGCTTCCCCACCTCCTCCCCCTCTGAGCTTGTCCTTTCATTACGTAGGTGATGCAGCCGCATTTGATGACGAGTGGAGGCGAGAGACCTCCCGTTTCCGGCCGCAGCGGGGGCTGGATTACCGACGTCATGAAGGCAGCAGTGGCCGTCGGGCTGAAGGGACTCGTCTTGCGATCCAGGGCCCTGAGGATTCTCCCTCCAGACAGTCCCGTCGGTATGACTGGTGAACCCGGAGCAGACCTTGTGGGGGGTGCAGCGTGGCCACCCCCAAATCTACCTACACGCTCTTGTAAGTCTTAACAAGTCTTTTTTCCTCATCTTCCACTGCACAGTTGCCTCTTAGCCATATAATTATTTTTTTTTTACCCATTGCCCCAGTCTTTTATTATTTTGAAGTGTTGGTTGGAAATGGGTTTTCCCACTTAATCTAGAGAGCAGGGGGAGGTGGGAGTTTTGAGGAAATCTATTTGGAATGGGAAGGTGGAAGCTGTTTAAGTAAGCTTTGTCATCAACAAAATTGTGGTGTCAGCCTTAACCGATGGTTGGAATGGTATGAAATGAGGTAGGATCGCAGTCTGTAGAGTGCTTATACTGTCATTGTATAGAACTTAAGAGACCCTGTGCTCAGTCCAGTTTGAAATATAAGTAAGTGCTGGTGTCTGCTCTCCTGTGTTTTGGATAGGCTTCTTCCCCCCCCCCCTTTTTTTTTGATGTCTAGACATGAGGTTTAAATATGTCTTTATCTGTGTTCTGTGCTGCCTTCTGCTCATCACTTATTCTTTTTTACGTTCTCCATTTCCCTTCCTCCCAGGTACAGACAGTGAAACTCTGAAGCCCCTTCAAAGCACCACTTGGACCCTCCTCAAATTTAGTATTAACCTCCCCCACACTTAAGAATTGAAACAAAGCAACTAATCTTCTGCATTGCTCTTTTTTTTCCCCATTCGGGTGCTGCAGTGGGGCATGGGGAATCTCACTGATGTGCAAGGAACGCATTCAATACCCATTCCCTTTCTGCTCTCCCTTGGTTCTGTTCTTTCCGACAGTAGTGGTGGGCATGAGGAGCTGCCACCTTGCCTCTTCCATCCTTTCCGCTCTTTCTGTGCTGGGTTGGGCTGGTTCTGAAGTTCGTGTTTAGTCCCCTGTAAGAGAAATATGAGGGAATTCCGCTAGAGCCCCGTGTTGGTCCCCTCACCGGGACAGAGGCTTCAATTCCCCTCCTGCTCCTTGGTGCCACTAGGGAGAAACAGAAGGATATGTGTGTTTAGAGAAGGGAGGAGTAGAACAAAAGCTGGATCAGTCTGTGGGCCCCCCCGACCCCTCTTCAATCAGCTCCCCCTCTTTTTTAATTTGTGAAACTTGTAACTAGATGTTTACTGAATAAAGAAACAAACTGTAAAGAATTGTTGGATTGGTCTTTACCTTCAACTGACCTAATTGTGCCTGCTGTGCAATTAACTAACCTTGTTCATATCGTCAGGAAATTGCTGAGGAGAAACTTGGTGTTTAATTCTAAGGCTTTATTTTCTTATAGAAAATAGTCATATAGCCTTCCCACATAGTTACAAAGTGAGATAATGCTCGGCGTGGAAATTGTGAAAGAAAACCCAAGAACCCACCATTTGTGAAAATACCCTTTCATTGCTGTAGTTTTGCTGTGCACTCAAGGGAGACTGGTTGGTCTTTCTCACTGCCTGGTCATCTGTGCAGTGCTGAATTGGGCCTCTGGGGTTCCTGCACAGCCAGGGAGCGTTGCCATTATTTTCTCATTATTACTCTGCAACTGAGGCTGACATTGTCATAAGTGACCTTTTCTTAACTTCAGTATTAGGTGAAACTTGAGAGGCATTAGGAATGCAGGACTAGGGACGGTCTCCTGGGTTCTTGGGCCAGTTCCCTGCTCTGGCACATGCCCTTACATCAACCTTTTCATCAACTCCTTTGGAACAGGTGGGAACTTACACTTGGACGTGGCGTGCTGGGATCTTGCCGTGGATCCCCGTGTTGTACATCTGAAAAACAGATGCAGGATCCAGCCCCTGAAAGCTTAGGGCAGAGTTTGCATGTGTTCCACCCCTCAAGGAAGTGCAGGGCACAGTCTTAGCTGACAGCAGGCCCTGTCCCCGCTTCCCCGCGCTGCTCTGTCCCGTAGCAACCCCCAGTAGGAGTCCTGGTCTTCAGGTGATGGCTTCATGTCTGGATGCAGCTGGAGAGGTCTCCGGCATCTGGGAGGGTGAAGGGAGGGACCTCAGTTGAGACAATGAAATACGTGTTGGAGAGGGATAAACCAGCTCCCCCTGGGAGAGGAGTGGGTTTCTGGAGATGTTGTAGTCGAGGCAGGCCCTGAAGAGAGCGAGGCTGCAGGAGGAGCTACACGGGTTAAAAAGCAGGGCTTGGGAGAGGTTCAGTGGAAGACAAGTCATCTTGGGGTTGTCAGCCTTTGAAGTAAGGAACTGGAGCAACAGCAGCCCTCATCTCAGTGGTAGTCTCGAGCTGGTGCAAGATGCAGGACCTGGTATTTTGATCCAGCGAAGAACCAGCCAAGCGCAGAAGGGTGCTTACAGCATCGAGGCAGTGGTGGCCACCAGCCGCGATGTCCTGGCCGTTCTTTGGGGCAATGTCTGAGAAAGAGAATAGGGAGAACAGGCATGGTGGGGGTAAGGGGTTAACCTGGACCTTTGAGATGTGAGGATCTGTTCTTTGGGCACAGAATTCCTAATCTTGACCTTATCCCTAATCCTTCTATCTGGATTCAGCCTCTGCACCCTGATGGGTGCCATCCTGCTTACGGATCTGGGACCCTTGCGTGCTCTTCCACTCTGGTGGGGTATGTGATTTACTTGCTGCTTGAGCCTTACTGACTGCTGTACTGTCGTTTCCAAGATCTCGGCCTTCTCCAGGCGTGACAAGGCTCTGGCGGTCTAGGGAAATGGAAAAGAGGTTCAGTTAGAGGACCACCTTGTGTTAAGGCTGGGAAGAAGAGACAGGAGCCCAGGAGAGAGTTTGAGAGATCCCAAACCAAAAAGTAAGTATGAGAAGCATATTGGGAGGGTCTCCTCTTTGCTGGTCTGACACAGTACGTTAACCTCTGACTTTGGAGAGCAGGAGGTTTTTTTCCCAAAGGAGGGAACCTCCCTTGACTCCTCCAGTCCTGGGAGGCTGCTCTTCACCGGCTCCTCGGGGTTCTGCTGGAGACACCTTCTCGGCTGTGCCAGGCTGGCGCTGATCCGGGAACAATGGTGCTTTTCAATTGGTGGCTTGAGGGACACTCAAGATGAGAGAATGTGAAGGCACGGAGAAGGAGGGCAGATGTGTACCCCCGTGAGAGTAAGATGCACTGCCACTGGTGCCTTTTGCTGAGTGAGTGCAAGCTGGACTTGGGGCTCTCCCTTCCACCAATACCCCGGTGTGATGAAAATTCATGTACTGATCCCTGACCTAGGTTATTAATCCAATGGAAGAGCACACAGAGAATTGCATGATGCCACAAAAAAGTATGTCTGCACAACCGGTGATTTGCTCCTCTGTCTTTGGACAAGCTCCAAGTTGTTGTAAGCAGGTGCCTGAGTCTGTGTGTGCAGCCCTGCTCTAACTGAGCTGCATCAAAACAAGAGCACCCATGCAATCAGAAGGCTCCCCCTCTGCCACACCGCCCTAACTTCAGCACTTACACCATACCTGCTTAATTTTCTTCCTATTAGTTACCATTTCAAGTAAAATGGTTTCCTGTTAAAAGTAGTCCACCTGCTGTGTTGGGGCAAAGGGAAGGCCTGGGATGAGTCTCTTACATTTCCGAGACGTCTGTGACAGCTATTCCAGCAGGGTGGAGGAAGAGAAGGTTGGATGTTCCCAACAGGAAAGTCAAACAGTGTTTGTTTAAGATGCACAGGACGTGGTTCCAAGTCATCCATCCAATGGAGACGGAATCCATCCTCCCTTCTTCTCCCACAGCTGTCACCTTCACATGGGACTTGAAGCAACACAGCTCAGGGGTACCTCTGGATCTTGCCGAGGAGCAAGTTGGGCACCTGGAGTGAGACAGAGGGGCCCGCCGTGCTTAAAAGCGGGGGCGGAGAGGGGAATAGAAGGGGGAGGTGAGAGAATGAGGTGGAGAGAGGCTGGAAGCGCTGGTAGACAAATGGATGACGTAACCTCGGATGAGAGTGCATTAGCTACACACAAATAGAATAGAAACTTCAGGGGGTTGGTTTGTTGTATATTCAGTTTTCCATATATGAAAATTTATCATGAAAATAAGAGCCATTAGAGCTAGCGGGAACTTTGACCTTAAATGACCTTAAATGACCTTAAATCAGTAGCCCTGAAGTTCTGTGCACCTTTCGCTCTAGTTTTTTAAAGCATTGTAGAATACCAAGGAAATAACCTTGTGCCAACATTCATAAACCACAAATGAGATGATGTCCACAGCTGTAAACCTGTTAAACTGATATTAAGTCAAGATAAGAGATCAAAAATGCAATAAATTTAAAACTAAAAATTGATGTATCTGGTTTTGTAATTTTCTCAATCTCACTTTCTTGAAATTGTTCCTGTCCAGCAGCTGTAGTATTTTCTGATTAAACCATGGGTTGGGTTAACAAAGGCACTACAGCAACCTCAAGTTAAAGGTTACACCAGCACAAGGTATCTTATTTAGCCACATAAGACTATTCCCTGATTTAAAAATAAAATAAGTAAATATTAAAACAACGAAAGGGCTAATATTATGAATTTTAGTTCACTGATAGATTTCAAGAAATGAGGGGGAAAAGACACCCCAGAATACGAAATTATTTCTAGTAGGATGCAGTTCTGAAACTAATGCTCATTAGTAACGTGATTAATGATCTGAAAGAAGATATTAAACTGGTGCTGATGAAGCTTTCAGAGGACCCAAGGAACAATGAAGGTGATAAATGATGGAGAAAGGTGAGATGTGCAGGGCAGTCCGTAACTATTGGGGTGGTGTTTGTTTATAAACAGTAAGCGTTTGTGGCTGCAGTGAAAGCAGAAAGACATTCATGCAGGAACGCAGACTGTAGTCCGTGTGCTTTCAAGGTGGAGGACTGCTTCCTGGAAACTCTGGAGGGACTCCAGAAAGAATGAGGGAACTGGGAGATAACCAAGTAAACGAATGTTATTTGCGTAAGTCCTCAGCTGTGGAGATGGGTTATGCTCAGAGGCATTAGCCTGTGTTCACCAAGAAGGGAGGTAAAGTTTCTCCCCTATATCACAACAGTGAACCTATTGTGTGAAATCCGAGTACGCGACACTAAAAAGACACCAAAGATTGGAAAGACTCAAGAAGGGAGCAACAGGGATGACCCAAAGCCTGGAAACTCTGACTGGCACTACAAGATAACATGAACTCAAGACTCTTGTGCCTGAGTTCATTCCACTTGAGCGTGGGCTGGTGTTACCTGTATGGGAATGAGGTTTCCGACAGTAGAGGGCTCTTCGACCCAGCAGAAAACCTGCAGCTGCGTAACGATGGAACTGGTAACGAGATGCAGGCCTTCATGGGAGAGCGTGACCATTAGAGCATACCTGGGTTTTCCAGCTCTCGTGACTCTAAACCTAGATGGGGTGTCTGAAAGAGAAGTTGGAGAGCAGCCACAGCAACGGGGTGAGGTAGTTCTTGGCCACTTGAGAAGCCAAACAACGTGATTATACCCATCCCTTCAGGCTTTAAAAATATCTATGAATCAGAGAGGAAAGCAGGCTGGCACAGTGCTAGACTGCAGGGGAGGGTGGGAAGGGGAAGAAGAGACCTGGTGACTTGACGGGGACTTGAAAGCACGAGGGACCACAGACACGAGGGACCACAGACCGAGCTGCAGGAAACGGAGCTCTCTGTGGGCACAATGGTTTGTTTGGGAAACAAATGTGCGCTTCCATGGGGCGAGAGTGGAAAATCCCAGAGGCAATGCCACTCCTGTAGCACCGACCCCAGTGCTGGAGAGCAACAGGATTTAAAACAGACCTCAATACAGGGTCTAGGTTCAAATCACTTGTTTGATTTTGCAATGTTTTTCTACTTTCCAAAACCCTCTAAAAAAAAAGACTTAATTTTATTTTTCAGCCCTGTCTTAAATGTAACTATTTTTTTCCTCCTGGGAATTTTCTTTTTTAAAGACAACACTTCAAAAAGCGTCCCCATGGAGAAACTCCACTTAGGTTATTACTACTTCCGCTATCTCCTCACATCTGGCTGCTTTGGCTGTGTGGATTTATAAATCCTGAGGGCACTTAATATAAACTTAGGCGGGGGGGAAAAGGAGACACAAAGGAAGGAGAATACAATAGACACTACCTATCTCCAACTGCTGGTGCTGTAATGATCAGAGGTAAGCTGGAAGTAGAGATACTAGCCTCACGATATCCATCCCTTACTAATAAGAGAAAACGAGAACAAAGATTGCAAAAACTAATTACATGAGTAAATAAATAAAACCAGACACATTTCCAAATTGGACGAGGGTATTACCAGCAACAGTATCGCCGATGGCACCAGGCTGGGAGGAGCGGCTGATACGCCAGAAGGGTGTGCTGCCATCCAGCGAGCCCTGGGCAGGCTGGAGAGCTGGGCCGAGGGGAACCTCATGGGATTCACCAGGAGCAAGGGCAAGGTGCTGCCCCTGGGGAGGAACAGCCCCAGGCACCAGCACAGGCTGGGGCTGCCCTGCTGGGAAGCGGCTCTGCTGAGAAGGCCCTGGCAGTGCTGGTGGGCAGCCAGTGCCCCTGAGCCAGCGCTGGGCCCTCGGGGCCAAGAAGGGCAGGGGTGTCCTGGGCTGCATGAACAGGAGTGTGGGCAGCAGGGCGAGGGAGGCCATCCTGCCCCTCTGCTCTGCCCTGGGGAGGCCGCAGCTGGGGTGCTGTGTCCAGTGCTGGGCCCCCCAGTGCCAGAAGGACAGGGAGCTGCTGGAGCAAGGCCAGCGCAGAGCCACAGGGATGCTCAGGGGATGGAGCATCTCCCTGGGGAGGAAAGGCTGAGAGACCTGGGCTTGTTCAGCCTGGAGAAGAGAAGGCTGAGGGGGATCTCATCAGTGCTTATCAGTGTCTGAAGGGCGGGTGTCAGGAGGGTGGGACTGGGCTCTTCTCAGCGGTGCCCGACGACAGGACAAGGGGCACCGGGCACAAGCTGGAACACGGGAAGTTCCACTGAAATCTGAGGCAAAACCCCTTTGCTGTGCGGGTGCCAGAGCAGCGGCCCAGGCTGCCCAGAGAGGCTGTGGAGTCTCCTTCCCTGGAGCCATTCCCACCCCGCCTGGACGCGGTCCTGTGCCCCTGCTCTGGGGGTGCTGCTCACGCAGGGGCTGGACGGGGGGAGCTCCGGAGGGCCCTTCCAACCCCCGCCGCTCTGGGATTCTGTGATTCTGTAGGAGGCCTTAAAGGTGTCAGCAACAACAAAGGCACTATAGTTAGTAACACAAAGGAAAAGGGAAAAGGCACATAGAACCTAAAAATCAAGACTTTCTTAGCTGTAAACCGGAGCCTCTTTGATTATAAGCATCAGAAAAGAAGAAAGACTCAGAATCACCAGTGAATCTTAGAAAAACTGTAAGCACCCACTGAGGCATCAAGGAGAAGACGCATGCAATCCGGGAGGTGTTTCCAGTAGCTATAGGTATGCATTTCTATTGCTGTGCAAGATGCTCATAAGGCTTCACCTGTGGATGACAACTTTGCTCATTTTTAGCCAAGAGAGCTTAATTTGAAATGCAAGTAAGAGCAAGCTTGTGGGATAGCTCACAATGTATGAGGAGGCTGGTTTGGTTAGTTAAGCAAAGTGAAGTCTATACTCAAGGGAAATAAACATGAGGGAGGAAGAACAGCTTCAGCTAAAACCACACTGGCACAGGCACAAGAGAATATAAACTAGCTGTGAATCCATTTAAGTTGGAAATTAGAAAAACTTTCTAATCACTACAGCAGTCAGGTTCTGGGGCAACCTGCCAAGGGACAATAAAAATAAGCAGGTTTTGGTTGACACTTGAGAAGCAAGTGTCTGTGCAAGAGAAGCAAGGGACTATGAGACCATGCTGGTAAGAGATCACACTCGGTCACCGTGAGCCTCCTTCTCACTTCTGCTCCCACTGAACAGATCATCCATCTTCCCACATCCTGAAGACAGAGTAAATGCTTCAGAGGCAGATGCAGGGAATCCCCCAGGAGACAGGGCGAAGCCTGCCCAGAAACATTTTCTCCTGAGCCAAAGGGGCTGGGGCTTCACTTGTGCCTTGGAGCAGGAGGGCTTAGAGTTGCTTTTCACGCATGCACAAGTGCTACAGTAATTCCAGATGTTCTCGTTACAGGTATACAAGGGTCACAGCTCTTGAATCCAGCTGACGTTTCAGTATCTATTGAATAAATCACAATGTGAATATAATTGCACAAAGAATTTTGTTGCAAAATAACTCATTTCCCCAGCAGCGACAGAGCCTGCCACCAGAAGAGGAGGCAGAAGAAAATCCAGCCCAGTTCCACACCACATCGGCAGGGATGCTTCCAGAAAACTGGAGCAGCCCTGAAGAGAGACACCCAAGAGGCGGGTGGCTGAGGAACCAATAGAGAAAGCAGGTGTTTTTTTCCCTGAGTTTTGCAGCTAAGTGCTGACTAGAACTAGGAAAAAGAATGAGGAAAGAAGAGCTCTGCAGGCAGGAACGCAGACACCCATGGAGAGGAAGGCAAAGATGGAAAGGGGTCACGGAAGGAAAATGAACAGCTATTCCAGGGCATAAAGAGGAGACAAGGAGGATGTCAGGGATCTGGGAGATGCTGATGTGGACCATGGGACTGTTTCGACTACTCTAACTTGCACTGTGTCATAGTCCTGCAGAGCAAGGGCCTCATCCCAGGGGGCCTGGTCCAGCTGTGGCAAGAGGCTGGCAAAACCCTCAGTGGCTGCTGTCACAGGGAGCCTTTGCAAGAAGGTACAGCCCGCAGGACGCAGGCCGGGACTTCCATCCCTCTGTGTCAGTTCACCCAACAGACCAGACTGTCAGGCACCCACCTTCCACAAAAAACCTTTGGAGGGCAGGCGAGCCAATGTCCTGTTAGAGCAGAGGTGAGGTATCCCCACTTTCGGCTCTGGGGGAACCACACAGCCACATGAACATCCTGCAGACTAGTAAACACAAGCCAGCCGGCATCACTGGCTGTGCAGTGAGCCCGCGGCCCCAAAGGATGCTGCAGCACCCACTCCCCGGCTGGCACTGGGGACCCGCAGGAGGATGGAGGTGGCGGGCACGTATCCTGCTGCTGGGCAGAGGCAGGGCTGCCATCCTCCCGGGTCACCCAGACCAGCCTGGGGAAACCTGCTGTCATGAGACGTGTCCCCCCCAACCAGTGCAGCCCGGCACAAAGGAGGTTGGTAATGTTTGACAGATAGTTTGATACACACCAACCCGTCTGTTCATCAAAAACCAACCAAACAAACAA
>VZTV01063309.1:0-31962 GCA_013400875.1 Anhinga rufa
TGTTTCACAGTATAACAAACAGCTCAGTGGAACCTTGCAGAGTTTTCCTCTAAATCCTATATGTATGTATCCAGGTACACTGGGCAGTGTACCTGAGCTGTGGTTTGGCATTTGGAGAGTTGGTGTAGGGGCGAAATAAGGAAGGGAAGAAATTCTGGGTTTGGTGTGTGTGTGCATGTGTGCAAACATCTTTTCCCCTGGATTTAATGTGCATTGCTTGAGTTTTGCTTTGGTTTCTAGTGAACCTGAAAGATCAAAGCAGAACTTATCTGCAAAGGCTCCGTATCACATGCACAAGATTCACTTGCAACTCACGCTGGACCTGCTGAAGATACGAAGATTTGTTGACAATCCTCTGCAGAATTGGGAGCTCGTAATGGTACTGGACCAGAATTGTGCTTAGCTCTGGACTTTTGCTGTGACTATTTCATATAACATCCAGCAAAAGTCTAGCTACCTTATAGTCTATGAAGATATGAGATTGACTTTGTTAAACCAGAATTTTAGGTGGTTTTCCAGCACAGGCCTGTGACAAAGCAAAGAATGAGTGACGGGATTCAGTACCAAAATTCTGAGAGACAGACTGCATACTGCTGAGTGGGCTTAATTTAATGAACTGAGGGATGCCATGTAATCTAACTACTTATTATATTAAGAGGCAGCAGATAATCTAGTGATCCACAGGTGGCTATTTTGATTTTAATGTGTGAAGTTAAATACGTGCTTAACTCTACCAAACCGAGTAGTGTTTCTTTCAGTGCTAGAAGTGGTACAGAGCAGTAGATGTCACCTCACCAGTCAGAGGTGTTTGGTCTTTTGGCCCGACCATGCATGATGTCTTAAGCCATCACATTAGCTGTGAGGCCCTTCCTGGAGAGGGCAGGACCTGGGGTTTGCCTGGTAGCTCCCTCCCTGCGTGCAGAAGTAGGGGGTGGGAGTGCTGGGGTGCTGGCAGGAGCTGTCCCAGCTCTTGGCTGGCTGTTGGGGTGCTGTGGGTGCCTGTCAGAGTGGAGCAGCCTCAGGCTGCCAGTGATCTTCATTTTTGTGACCAAGAGCTCCCTGCTTTAGCAAAAGTGGTGATGAGGATGTGCCCAGGTTTCTTACTGAAAACCAACAAATGCGATTTTTATTTTTTATTAAGAACACCTGGTAATTTCCTGCCTTCATATGCATGTATACGTGCTCTGATCAACTGGAGAAGCGCACGTGTCATTTGTTATTTATTTTTGTGGAATGCTTATGTATATAAAAAAAGTACCTATTTGCAGCCTGTAATCAGGCTGTAATCATGGCCTGTAATCACAATCAATAAATTAATAGATTAATTAATAAATTAATGTGAATGAAATATGATTTTTTCTATTGATTGTATGTCTGTTTATTGATTTTGGTGCCTGGAAATGCCAGCCTCATCTTTGGGTGTATCTTCAAAGGACCAAGCTGAATTTTAATGGGATTTGTGCCTAGCACCTAAGAACACTGCTCTTCTGGTGTGTCCACTGCTCCCCTTTCTGGCAGCATTAATGTTATTAATATAAACTGGCTCTGATCTTTATTGAAAAGCTCAGCTTTATTTTTAATTGGTTTTAGTTTATTCAATCTAACTGTAATAATTTAATTTTTTTGTTTAAAATTTCAATCATGCTTACCATATGGTGAGTATCATTTATACATAAAAGCTACTTGCTGTTTTACCTTTGGAAATCTTTAGGGTCTGCACAGTAAGAGCTTCCTAACCATCTGCTACCCTCTCAGACCTCGTGTTAATGTAGACATCTGCAGTTGTGACTCCGGGGTTATTAAACAGCGATGTCCAGACGAATGCCCTTGTGCGTGGCTTTCCAAAAATCAGCACTGCAGAAAGTGATTGCTTTAGCCACAACAAAAGCCATTCAATTTGCACACGCGGCGGGCAGGCACGTGCCCCTCCATACACCCTCCTGCTGGTCCTGCTGCACGGGCAGAACAAGTGGATTTGGCTGAGGGGATGTGGCCATCCCAATTAGCTGTGAGTTCAGATTGATGTCCTGTAATACTTTAATGCTAGAGAGGCTCCAGCATTAGACCCCACACTAATCCATTTTCAGAATGAGCATCGTGCACAAAGAAGATTATGCCATTTTAGAATTAGCTAATTCTTTGTAGTTAATCAGAGTATCCCTCAAATTACAGAAGAAAATACTGTAGGTTGAAATCCTGGCCTCAATTAAGTCAGCAGCAAAACTCTCCCTGGCTTTGGTAGTGCAAGTGCTTACCGTGTCACTTCACCGGCTCTGGCTGCCTCACAGTATACTTTGTATTCTGGGGTTTGAGGTGTTTTGGTTTTATTTTGCTTTTTTTTCTGGCAAATTTTTGTATGCAAATGTTTGTCAATGAGGAGGAAGAGGTGGCTCCTAGTAACCCAGAGGTTACTAGGGTACCATCTTGCAGTGGCTGAAAACAATGGAGCTAATTACAAAATTTAAATGTCTAATGTTTCCAGTATTTAGAAACTTGACACTCTTCATCTGACTGCTGTGTAAATTGCAGGTAAAGACAAACTGGTAATTTGAAAGCCATACCCTTATTAAAAAAAAAAGAAAAAAGAAAAGGAAAAGCTAATTTCATTATGTGGGCAATAAATGTCCTTTTAATGAAAAATTTTTTTAAACAAGTATTGCTTACTAGAGCTGTTAAAGTTGTTTATATACATTTTTGGCATTTTATTCAACCATAATAATGAAAATTAGGCTTAATGCATTCGTGTTAATACTGGTCTATTTTCCCAAAAGCAGAATGCTTTTAAACATGTGCAATAATTTTGCTATTGAATAGCAGTGTGATGATCAGTAAAAATGTTTTAACTTGGTAAATGATTCAGGTAGTATGTTGGTCTAAAACTGATTCTTTTCCACGAGTCCTTTTAAACAACAGTAAGAAAACTGTTCTAAAATGTATTGGAGGTTAATGGATTAAATACATCAATTACATGCTGGGATCTCTGATAAAAGTTACCTATTTTTAATGGCCCAGCAGCAGCATGCAATAATTCTTGATAAGGTGGTAAGAGTCTGGGGGAAGAAATTGTGTCCTGCGTGGCAGGTACAGCCACTTAAGTGTCACGTTTCCCCAGCCTGGCCACAGCCCATGGACAGGGTGTAGCATCTGACCCACAGAAAAATAAATACGTTTGTATTATTTGGTGGTGGTGATGTAGAGCTTTTTGGTTTAGTTTTTGTTTGTTTGTTTTAGATATCCAGTCACATGGTTTTGATTTCTGAAATAGATTATTTTCTGTGATGAAAGTGAAAAAAGTTGTCCACTCGGCGGTGGGTAGGTAAGCCGGTCACTGTGTGCAGATGGACAAACGGCCCACGTAGGGTACCAATATGTCCGTCTGTTCAAGTCTATGGGGAGTAAAAATTAGGCTGAAAAAGTGCATGAATCCTCTGAAAAGAGATCAGTGAAGAGAAATATCTAAAATGCTTTTTCATTTTTATTCTTGACCAAATTCCATAAATATTTTAATACAAAGTATTTGGTTTTCAATTACCTCAATGTATGGAATTTTTAAGAAAGTTGGTGGTGATACTTGTGTTTCTTGGGAGAATATGGGTAGGAGGGGGGTGGCAGATGGGAAAGTCAGGAGAGGGTTATGATACACTTTCTAAAGGAAATGCAAGTAGAAACATAATGAAAAAATAAAAACGAAAGAAAAAAGTGTTTCTGGAAGGATCAGTTGGGTGCAGCAGGATGGCAATGCTGTCGAGACAGGGGTTGAGCTGCATTTAGCTTCTGTTGCGGGTTCAGAGCCTTCCTTGCTGGAGAGGAATGAGTTTTGATTTCAGCCTGGTAGAAGCATGAACGTGAGCTATTTGTGCTTTTCTTCAGCCTGGTGTAACTCCCTCAGCCTGGCTGTGGCTGAGCGGTTCGTGCGGTTCGTTAGGGAGTCTGATAGACCTTGAAATGTGCTGCGAGTGCGGAGGACAAACTCTCTCACACTTTGGGGAACTTGTTTATTGCCAGTTGCTGCTTGTTCCTAAGCCTTAATTTAATTCTTTTCAAATTCCTCTTTTCAAAATCCCTTACAGAAATTCATATGGAACAAGCAGAGATGGCAATTAAGGAGTTATGGTGGTGGGTGCTGGCTTGCGGGGAGGGGTGTAGAGGAGGAGGGAGCCCTGTGAGCAGGGATGTCCGCAGGCCTTTGCTCCTGTAGGATGCCATATAGACCCCCTGCTGCTGCTGTGGGAGACTGGATCTGTGGGGACCTCCTTTCCTTTCCTTTCATGGAAAGGAGATACTAGGAGTGGAGCTGAATGGGAAGCGTAGCTGTGTGTTAATGTTGCTGTAGTTGTTTTACTTAAGCATCTCTCTTGCTGATTTGAACTTGAAATAGGGTGCAGCCGCTCTGCCTCGCTGTTTGTGCTGCAAAATAGGAAATGAACAGAGCGTGCTTCTGAGATGGCAGCACGGTCATAAAATTTTTGTGAGTTTGAAGATGAGATTGGTGCACAATGTTCTCTTACATTGTGAGGCAGATGTTAAAATGATCTGCATGTGATATAGTATCCATATGCATTCAGCTGCAGCTGAAGCAAGAAAGGCTTGTTCAGGTGAATGCACTATGATTCCTTTACTCCAGCCCCATGGTGATTTACACAGATTTTGCAGATCCCAATACCTGTGTTGCTTTAGCTCCTGGGATGAGGAAAGATAGATTTGCCTAAAGCTGTGAGGTGGCAGGTATGGCACGATAGCTGGGGCTGGGATGGGTGAGTGGAGTGCGTTGTCCCCTCCAGGGACTCCTCAAGTGCTCTGTTCCCATCTCTTTCCTCAGCTGCTGGCCTTTGCTGTGTGGAGGAGTGGACTCTGGAGGTGACCAAGGCTTCTGTTCAAGTTTAGGTCTGAAATCACTTTGCACAAATTTTTAACTGCTTATCTCCATTATTGTTTTCTCGCTATCGTCCATGGTGCTTTTTGAGCTGGGGCTGTACCGATCAGCTACTCTGATGTTTGTGCTGGCTGAAGGGTGAGGGCGTAGACAGGAGCACACATGAGGGAGTAGATGGGAGGGAGTCATCCAGACACTGTTGCCTACTTCAGGATGACATTTTCAAGTGGTTGCATCTTTTACATTTTGCTTTAAAAAAAAATCCCTTTGTCTCCACCAGCAGACTTGTTTCTGGACTAGATCCTGGCAATGGTACTAAAAAGTCATGCCAGTGTGTGCGTGTTTCATTGCAGAGTCTCTTTTAAAACAGTTTAATACAATTTCAGCGGCGGAAGGTGTGTGCTTTGTCTTGTTACTTCCAGAGTAAACTGCTTAATATTGCCTACCACTGTGTAATGTGACTGCTGGCAGCTTAATTAAATGAACTGTTTTTCTGCCTGAGGTTCAGCTCCTCTTGTTGCAGCTACTCGCTTTAGAAGAAAAGATGTGGTGCTCATTGTGTAGCCAAAAAATTAAGGTATAGGGAAGCCAAGAGACTTGTCTGTTTCCATACTGGAGGAGGGATTTCAATCGTAGTCTGCCAAGTCTTAATTGACTGCTCTAAGGTTTATGTGAGGAGTTCTGTAGAAGCACCTTCTGGGTCCATCCTGTGGTGGAAACATTGATTTAATCTTTCTGCAGAAGGTTAACCCTGGCATTTTGGATGTGGCTGATCCTGATCAGGCTTTGACCAGGAGGCTGGAGAGACCCGCACTGGTAGTCCTACTGAGTGGTAAATGTTCCTGTTCCCAGGGATCCCTGGGGTCTGCCCTAGTGCACCTTTGTGCACAGTTGCTCATTTTTCATTAGGCAGTGATTTGATTAGATAAAAATAAAAGTTGCTTGAGCATTCACTTTTGCAGTGATGCATAACAAATTTATGCAGATTCAAATAGGACTAATCTGCATGCAAAATATAAAAATGTGATTACTAACCCGTATGCACCTGTACTGAAGTTTAATCGGGTACAAATATGAACAGGAAAAAAGAAGCTTAACAAAATGCACAGCCTTGAATTTGGGTATGAATTAATGCAAAGAGATCCTTATAGTGTTAATGATGATTCAGGTGTTTCCGGAGTAAATTAAATCATTCAGTAATTTAAGAACACTGTTATTCTTTAATTTTGACTTTATTAAAAAAAAATAATCCTACTTTCCATAGGCTTTCCACTCTTGACTTCCTTTAGCTATCCTGTTCTAATGGCATTCAGTTTGTGTCCAGGATCACCCTGAAAACACAATGATTGATTCTGATCATGTGGGAATCAGTTTATAATGAATGTAGTTTCCTTGACATAAAGGAAACTTTATCAACGCTAACAGTGGTCAGGACTTAGCCAGGAGAGCTTTAAAGAACATGTTATTACTAATTTTCCTAATAATTTTGGTGTTGGTCAGCGATTCGTTCATCTAACTCTGCAGCTTGTGTTCAAGTTCAGTACTAGAGCATATCACTTTGCTGTGAAGGTTTTCATGGTCCAGGAAAGTTGGATGTCAGTGGGAGTGCATTTTACCTGATGTTTCTTGCTTCTGGGATGCTCTGAGAAGGCTGTTAATGTTCCATGGTTGAGCAGAGGAGAGTGAATTTAGGTTGTAGAAATGAATGAGTAATGAGAAGAAAAGCTGAAAGTCAATTACCATCACTTGCTTCTCATTCTTAGGGCATGTATCTGAGGGGAGACTCCAGCTCTTATAGTACCCATCTTCACAAAAACCCCATGTCATTTTTATAATGAAGCAAGTGAATGGAAAGTATTGCTGCCTGGTACCAATACTGTACTGAAAAGCTGGCAATGCTTGAGTGAGGTTTTGTCACACACTGAAGCAAAGTATTTCCCTTGTGAAGGGTGCAGTGCTGGCAAAGCAAACCCTCCGCCTGGCTGAGGAGGCCTGGGCGGCCAGCGACATGGCCAGCTTGCCTGCCTCATGCACAGCACGGGCAGCCCTGGCCATTGGAAATGCTTCCCTGTAAAAGCTATCCAGAATGAGTTTCTTGAGGACCAGACTCCTTCCAGTGGGAATGATGCTGTGATGAGGACAGCCATTCTTGGAGAACCTACTGAATAACATTGCATGTTGTGACCACCAGCAGTTGCAGCTGGGTCCTGCTAAGCCCTTTGGGTTAAGAATGGTTCTTACTAAGAGATTTCTGATGCATTTTGATGGAAAGAAATGCAAGTAGTGGGAATGCTTTAAGTAAACTGAGCTGACATCAAATAATCAAAACCACTTAACACTGTGACACAAAGTGACAGCATCACAGAATTTCAAAATTAAAGTTGACACTCTGTCCTGTGCATTAGTAGATACAAGAATGACCAGCACCGTGGTGTGGGTTAATCACGGAGCATCAGGATTTCCTCTGAGTCACTGTGACACTGTGAGGCTGGCCCATAACCCTGATGTTGTTTTAAACAGAGGTGTGGTTTTATGTACAAATGAACAAGCCCTTGAAAAGGTAAACTGCTTAAAAAGTATCTTGACCAGAAGGCTTAACGTGGAGCGTTGTGTGGGAGGAGTGGCTAAGGTTATTTGCCATAATGACTGCTGTGCTTGTTGGAAGCTGTGTGTGTCAGGAGAGGGTTTGTGGTTGGAGCCTTGCTAGGCAGAGCCTACCCTTGTTTAATAGGAATATCCCCAAAAGACTGCAAGGGGAGCCTTAGGTTCAGATTCATATTGAAGTTAAGCATCCGAGACCTCTCCATTTATACATATTTCCCAGAGGAAACAGTCTATATTATTTCCTTTAAGCAGTTACACAGGATAGATACATGCTACTCACAACAGCTGCTGCTTACAAGAACCTTCGTTTTGTTAATGTTACCTTTGCCAGAAGATATTAAAAACTGAAAATAAAGTATCTGTAGCGGTGTGTTCAACTCAGACGGAAGCTGCATTAGTGCCAGGATGGAAGGAGGCAGAATAACAGAATTCTATAGCAAATAAGGTATTAATCTTTAATGTGCAAAAAGAGGGGCCATAAGAAGACAGGATGGCATGGTTTGGCAATGCTCACAAGCATCTGTGAAGACTTTGTGAGCCTTGGGGCTGTACTACTGAGTTTCCAAGAAATATCTTCATGTTCTAGAAAATAATAGGCAGTGAGGGAACCACCAAATGTGCTTATATACTAGCATGCATGTGCCATGGTAAATTGTGGTTATCAACTGTTTGATCAGGCAGATGGGAAAGGGTTTTATCCTGTACTACCATCCACAAGGTCTTAGAGCTAACAGTGAGCTGAAGATAAGGATAAGTTGTTCCTCAGGCCCTGGATCTGATAATTGCTTATCAAAAAATGACTAAATGACTTGAAAACAGACAACTAACGATGTGCAAGTGTTGTAGATGAATAGGGTTCTGGGAGTGTTCGTGGGGTCTCAGGTTGTTGTGGCAGCACTGGCCCTTTCAGAAGGCGTTTGTCAGAATGATATTTTAGAGAGGTTAATGAGCCCTTGAGGAGGATGGAGGGGTTTCTTAACAGAAAAGGAGGAGAAAGTATACAGAGAAAAAAAAGAAGGGAGAAGGCAGGCAGGAAGGCTTGTCTTTTTTGTAGTTATTCCCTATTTAGGTGGACTCTGTACTCTGGTATCTCCGAACAGCCTGTGAGTGTAAATGCTCCAGGAGAAGGTGGTATTTCAAGACAAAATACTCTGATATTCCAGGCTCAAGTGAGCTCATGGTATATATATATAGCAAAAGATAGCTTTGACTGTGTCACTGCCACCGATTGGATGACGTGGCATCATCCGGCATTGCCCTAGAATATGTTGAGGCCACAGAGGTGTGACGCGTGGGTATACAGCGAATGTGTTTTTAGAGCTTGACTTTACATTTGGTTATAGAAAAAATGAGTTTTCCATTTTGGTTTACCTAGGGTTTGGGATTGTGGGGTGGTGTGGGAGTACCCTGAGCTTTTGGGAAAGGGAATCCAATGAAGTGCTAAAAGTCACCATAGAAACATTCATGTGTTGTGAGAGTATGACAGAATTGTTTCTCTAGATACATACTGAGGCTTTAAAGGCTGATACTTTTCAGAAATAGTGGTGTGCAGCCAATTAATTGAAATGGGAAGATTCAGAGTATTAGACACTTGGATGCCTGGGTGGGTGGAGGGATAGGGATGCTTTTAGATCAAGTCCTCTACTGCAGTGGGCAAACATGTCACATAGTCCCCTTAATTTTATCAAGATGTATTGTGAAAGCAGTTGGATCCAGGCTCCCAGTACTGCTGCTCCCTCAGAACTACCTGGCTTGACAACTGGAGACCACCTTCTCATTCCCATGCCAAAGGTACCCATGGTTCCTTGGGATTGTGTAAATTGCTTTCTTGCCTCCCTGGTGCTTTCTCCCAATGTGCTTAGGAGTCAATTATTTTGCTACCTTCATCTTTTAAAATTAAACCTCAGTTTGTCTGGTCTCCTAGATTATCCTTCTCAGCACTCCTTTCAATGTGAATTTCTCAGTGATGGGTGACTGGAACTGTGCAGCTCTGTGGAGCCTTCCTCCCATCAGCTTGTCATGGCCCACAGGTATGTGAAGTCTTGCAGTGGACATGTCCACGGGCCAAGGATACTTTTCCCTTTAGCAAAAGCTTCAAGGTGGTTTGTATTTGAGTTTCTTGATTGTGGTGTTGGACACTGAATTGCCCTTTACAAGAGGTCAGAATTGTTATTATTTCACATCTTCAATGCTGTGAGGGAATATTAAGCATTAATTAACCATTACATCTGTTTAAAATTCACATGCCAGTTCTTGCTTGCACAGCAAATAACCTCTTGCTCACTAGCAGTTTCTCCAGGTAAGTGATATTTTGCCTCTGTCTGTCGTCATCTTGTTTTGGAAGAGTAGGGAACTAAAAGAAAGAGCCCTTGGATGTCATTTGCATGTCACAGCTGCTTTGTGTGTGCTGTTGGCACTGCTGTGTGTGGTTGGCTCACCGGGACACCTGGAAGCTCTGGTAGGTGCTTGGAGTGCAGATGAGGTGCTCAAAGCTTCCAGAAGTTCTTTGCTGCACCGCACTCTGATGGAGCAACTGGCCTTCCTGAGGCTTCTGCTTTCACCTATAAGAATGTTGCAGATAAAAAAGAAATTAGATAGTACGGCAGTAACCACTGATTAGCCTTTCTCTTAGATGATCTGTGGAGACACAGAAGCTTTGTACCCCATTCAGAAGCCACATTTGGTCAGTGTTTTTTTCTTTTTTTTTTTTTTTATCTGACTATATGTATTTGTTACAGCACGCTTCTGAAGTTCTGTTGACAGTAACGCGTCTTCAGGTTCCTGCTTTTTATCCAGAATTCTTGAGCATTCAGAAAAACGTTAATAGAAACTGTAGAGTAGAAAGAATGGTCCTGAAGTGAGCTGGTGAACAAGTATTACTTGGACCAGTCCGAACAGAAGGTAATCCAACTTGTTCTTTACAAAATTAAGAACAAATTCCTTAGTTTTAGATAACCTATACTACTCTGATGTTTCAGTGTCCTTGCAGAAGGATTTCTAATTTTGAATGTCAGTCATGTGTGCTGCAAAATAACGTTGTGAAGATGAGGATGGCTGCTTGGTTTTAGGTCTGCTTTCTGGCACTGCAGTATTTTGTGTTCTAAAAGTGTTCTGTATTCTGTTTGAAAACGGAACAAAAGTAAGGCCATGTGTATAAGAAGTGTGCAAGTGTGCTGCTATAACAAATGGATGACCCAAACTAGACTGAAGGTTCATGGTGTTTGGTTTTTGGCATGTCTGCTAAGATGTTTCCTGTCTCACAGAGCTTTACAGAGAAATTAAGGAAGAATAAGAGCTGATGGGAGAAGGTGCATATTATTTTTTTATAATATTTTCTCCTCTTTTTTTACCCATTCCTGCAATGAGTAGAAGAGCAACCATGCAGAAATGGTGGCCAGTGTCAAATTAGGAAACGGAATCAATTTGTCATGAATTTCCATCCATATCCTATAGAGGATGATCTTAATGGTGCTGTGACTTAGAACTAGTCCTCAGCAGTGCACTTGGCTGAGGAAACTGTAAATATCTGATTGGACAGTTGGTGAGAACTGGGCTACATTGAAGCCAGTTGGGATTTTGCCTCTGACTTTGGAGGCATTGGGATTCCATCCTTTCCTTCCCTTGCCATCCCCCCCTTTTTTATTTTCACTTGGTCAGAGTAGGATCCTGTAGGGCCTTTGGTTGAGGTGTGTTAATTGCTCATCTCAGTGGCCCTGTCTTTGATGGAGCTGGTCATCCTCCAGGAATTTGTTTTATTATTTCACAATAAAATATTTAAGACACCATTTTCATACAAACTTTCTCCAATAAGGTGCTTCTTGTCTTGGACAATCACTCTAAATTATCTACCAGGCTCCCAGTTCTTCTCAGAATTAATGGCTTGACCCAGTTACACAATTCATAGCTCATTCATTTTTCTTAGTATCTTGGATAGTCATTTTTTTCCCATCTCATTGTATATCGAAATGACATGTCCTGTATTTTTCTAGTTATTTAGCTCCTGTTGGGTAATGGGAATTTGTAGAGGTTTGACTTTCAGTACCAAACAGGCATGTTCTAGTCTTTTTTGTAAGTTCTCACAGGAGCTAGTTGGTAACGGCTTTTGTACTGTGCAAGGACTGGCGCTACATGATGCTGCACAGTTAGAAATGTGAAGCAGTCTTCATCAAATGCCTTGGTTTTGAGCAATCTCTGAAAAACAGTCTGAAATTTGCATACACTGTGTTTTTTCCTTCCCCATCCCCAAATATTGCTAAACTAATGAGGTTATAACTAAATACATTTTTTTTGTCTTAAAAAATGATGCATTGAGAATTTGCAGCTGTAATGTCATGTTCTTTTATTGCTAATACTCCCTGTAGATTGTGTTTTTCCTCACCAGTGCTTTTCCTCACTTGGAAGTAGGTGGGTTTCTTTGTGCACTGTTTAATTGAATCAGTTGAAGTGAATGGCAGTGGGCTCCCACTCTGCATGCCATCCCTGTTGTGAATTTTGAAACAGCATGCATGGTTCTAATACAAATTTTGTCTATGCTGTTATTTTAGTGCTATTTTTTAATATAACATTTACAAAAACATTGGCAATCAAAGAACTTGTTACCATTTGTGCTAATTTCAGGAGATGATCACAGGACTATGCAATTAGCATTGATTAAACAAGGAGCTGAATGGAGAGAGGCTACTTAGGAGATGGGAGAGCAGGACATTTTCACTGCTAGACAAGGAACACTTAACAGTATGTTAATGAATCAAGACAGCTGGAGAATTCATAAAGGGCAAATCAGATATGACTGCTTCTGTTACAAGGCAATAGGTAGGTCACTGGGCATTATAAGATACTTAGGGTAGTATCCTGTTGTACTCTGGGGAAAGTAAGAGATTTATGTAATGGGAAATCCTGTTTCACAGCTCTAATAAGCTTGTTAATAACAACTCAGTGTGTCAGGGCATTTAGTAAGGATTTCAGATTTTGTCATGTAGAATGAGGAGAAAGATTCAAGTGGAAAAGGGAGAAAGACTTTGCAACGAATACTTTTTTGTACAGCAGTGTAGGCTAGCATCACCCTTGGAGAGGCTTGCAGGGACTGCAATTTAAAGTCCAGTTGCATAGTGCAAAGAAAAGATGGTTCCACTTGTGTTGCCTCTGTGCCGCCTGCCTGTCTGCCAGCCTTTAAAATATGGTACATTAGTAGAGAATTTGGTGGAGGGAATCAGGCAAGGCCAGTTTGCTTTTGTCAGTACAACAGGTTGTTGCTGCATGAAATGGCATGTGCTGAAGACTTTCTGAGCTCTTGTGAAAACCCTTGTGCAAACAACTCACAAAAGCTTCTGTTCTTCCTTCCTTGTTTTGCAAACAGGGCGCTGTGGGTGAGAACTGATAGGTGCAGGTTGTGTTTCTCACCTTGGCATTCACCCACCTGCATAAGCTTAAGCAGATCGATGCTACCACCTGGAGAAGGGGCAGAAATTTAGGGTGTTGAAATCTAAGAATAAGTTTAGTGAGTTCTGTATCTCCTTGCAGTGGAGTTCATGCTATGCAGTGGTGTACCTAACTCATTCACGCGGTAGGTTTGGGTGGGTTACCACTTGGGTGAATCTACCCTGGATGTACTGGTCTGGAACTCTTTGAAGAACTCTAGTTTATCACCCAAATGACCAGAGTACTTGGATCATGCCATTTCCCATATAATCCTCTTCAGGCTTGACTGCCCTGGTTAATTCCTTGGAAGGGTCATTCAACTTCCCTACTTTGCCTTTTTCCTCAGACCCAAAATCCCAATGTCAGGGCAATCCCCAAGGCCTGTTTTCTCTTCTGTAATTGCCATCAGAAGAACTTGTCTATGAGGATCTGTCTTTCTAATGGATGTTCCTTCCAGAACTGACCATTTGTATATTCTACACCAGTGTGAAAGTCTTATGTGATTACTGTTTGGCATCGTCACAAGACACAACAGCATCTCTATGATTCTGCACAAAACTTGACTGCAGAAGCTGCTTTTATTTTGCCTCGCCACTCAAAAAAGGCCATTTTGATTCATGTGCATAGCCACAATTTAGTCCATTTAAATGCTGGTTCAACAGTTCAGTGTTGGTTACATTTATTACTTGTTGGTCTGTCTGGGATATGGTGCAACATCTGTGAAACATGCATCCTCTAATAACTGGAGAGCAGCCTGAAGCAAAACCCTGCATGTCTGGACTGCTCCATAGCTTGAGAAGAGGGGAGGGAACCTAAGTTTTTTTGATCTAGACTTCCTGTGGCCAATTCTTTTCTCATTATTAACCCAGCTCTTTGAACCTCAGCACCAATTTTGTGTGTCTAAAATCCCTTTCTAAACTTGCCTACAGAGGGCAAGGGCTGTTTTTTGTGAAAACCTGACTTCAGTGATATAACACGGAATATCTTTGCTCTTGCTTCCAGATCATCTGCTCATTTGTAGGCCATACAATGTATTGATATGGTGAGCACATATAAGCTTATTCAAGATAGATTGCTTGTGCATAGTTGTGGTGAGTTTTCTGCCTTGGATTCAGTTAAAGGTGGAAGTCTCAGAGCTGTGGAAGTAGTGTAGTTTTTGGTCTGTTCCCAGTTCCAAATAAGGTCTTTTCACAAGTAAAGGTCATGCTGGTAATAGATATTGACTGTCAGCTTCACTTTTTTTTTTTCTTTCTTTGTTTCTTCTTTCTTTATTTTTTATTCTCTCCTTCTTGAAGGTTGATGATCAGGCTAATTCAGGCTGTTCCCTAACTGCAGTAGAAGCATGGGTGGAGGTATTCATTAAAGCATGAACAAACAGGAATCTGCTAGATAAACATTTAATTTCTGCCTACTTACTTCAATTATAAGTCCCAGAGGACCAACTTCCTATTTTCACTGAACCTCATTATAGTTTTATCTCTGGTCTTATAACAAAATCAAAAGCATTAAGTAACTAGAGCTGTCCTAGGCTATTTATGGTCGATTCAGGTAACCACTAATTGCAGTTTGCCTCCCAAATGCTGTGGAAGTTGAAGGTCTTTTGCTATATGTGGTGGTCAGATATCTTCTGAGATACTGCATGAAGAACAGTTAATAACGACCAGGGTTATTTAATATCCTAAATAAGGATACAGAGGAGGAAGTGGAAAGCAATCTGGCAATGCCTGCTGTAGCTTCTGGCATGGTTTTGTTACAAATTAACTGTATCAGAGTAAATTAGAAAGGGGAAAAAGAATTGCAAATGTTCACATCGTTTGGAAAGTGAATTTAGATTTGCTTCTTCATGTGACTATTTTAATGTTTTCCATGGAATTAGTTCATGTGGTTCCATTTATTCACTTAAGTCCCATATTATTATTTTCAGTTTCCTGAGTGCATAATTTATATAACTAAGAATATTAAAGCCAAATGCATGAATTGAAATTCACTGCACATTGATTAAATTGGCTGTATGCATTACTTAAGTTAAATAAATTACATATGTTAAAAAATAAATGGCAAACTATGACTATAATAGTTACAATTTGCAATTCGAATGACCTATAAACCAAGAATTATTTGCCGACAAAATGTTTGAGTAATATTGAATAATGAATACGTTAGAGAATTTCATGATGTGTTCATCAAGCTTAATGAATAAAGAAAAAATACTCATCAAATATTATGTAAGTATTTGTTCAGTGGAAAATCAAATTCACAACAGGTTATTTGGAAAGTCCAGCTGAATGTGAAGGTTGTAGGAATGGGTAAGGCATGATGAAACTGGTAACGGGCAGTTTTGGAAGCAGGCTCATTGTCCCATGTACCTTAATGGCTGTTGGATAATCTTGAGGAAGGCACATATGAGGAACCCATGGTCATCTTTGTAGCAGTCCAGCAGTGGTGTTGCACATAATACCATTTTAAGAAGGTTGGCTTTCTGCATGTATGCATCATCTTTCTGTGAAGAAAGAGAAAAATATAAGACCGTGGTAATGTTACATCTATGGAAAGTCATAATGATGTGGTTAAAGTGCTCACTCCTCGTTTGTTCCAGAATTTGAACACAATCCAGACTGAATCTTGCCATGATGGTGCTCCCTTCTTCTCTACAAACATGTTTATGTTCTTCCTATGTTTGTCCTTCCAAGTGCTGGTGGGGCCTGGAAATGCTTTGCTCACCAGTGGGAATGCAGCTCTTCTGGGAGTATGAAACTTCTGGGTTGAAGCTTTTTAAAAGCAGCTGGTAGCTAAGTGTCTTGGGCTTATTTTTTCTGAAAGTTGGTCTCTGTTGAAATGTTTCAAGTTCAGGATCTGCAGTCCAGGTGAAGTATTGGAATGCCTAGGCAAATGGATAGGTCTAGCTTCATAAAGCTCTTCCTTCAATGTTTGCTCTAGTCCTGTTGAAAACAAAATAGTACCCTAAAACCTGTGGGCTGTTGAGCTTTTAGTCTGATGGAAAAATTATACAACAGACAAAAACAAACAAGCACAGACCACCCCCGCATCTAACCCAAGCTATTTTTTTTCAAATCATAGACTCACAGAATGGTTTGGGTTGGAAGGGACCTTTAGAGCCCATCTAGTCCAACCCCCCTGCAGTGAGCAGGGACATCTTCAACTAGACCAGGTTGCTCAGAGCCCTGTCCAACCTGGCCTGGAATGTTTCCAGGGATGGGGCATCGACCACCTCTCTGGGCAACCTGTGCCAGCATTTCACCACCCTCATTGTAAAAGATGTCTTCCTTGTATCCAGTCTAAACCTACCCTCCTTTAGTTTAAAACCATTACCCCCTGTCCTCTCACAACACGCCTTGCTAAAGAGATCATCCCCATCTTTCCTATAGTCCCCCTTTAAAGTACTGGAAGGCCGCAATAAGGTCTCCCCACAGCCTTCTCTTCTCCAGGCTGAACAACCCCAACTCTCTCAGCCTGTCTCCATAGGAGAGGTGCTCCAGCCCCTGATCATCTTCGTGGCCTCCTCTGGACCCGCTCCAGCAGGTCCATGTCCTTCCTGTGCTGGGGGCTCCAGAGCTGGACGCAGCGCTGCAGGGGGGTCTCACCCGAGCGGGGCAGAGGGGCAGAATCCCCTCCCTCGCCCTGCTGCCCACGCTGCTTTTGATGCAGCCCAGGATGCGGTTGGCTTTCTGGGCTGTGAGCGCACATTGCTGGCTCATGTCCAGAATACCAACTTCCAAATGCCAGCAATTCATCAATTTACAGAACTCTTTCTAGCCTTCTCCTAGAGGAACCCACTGTGTTATATAAACCTTGCTCACAGTTCACGTATGTAGTAATAACACTAATGAAAGGTATAGAGTTTTATTTTAATGTATGCAGAAAACAGCTCTGTAGCAAAAGATTTAACTGTAGGACATGTAAAAAAAGAGAAATTAAGAGATGATGTGGTCAGAAGAATTAATAACAGATTGTAAGGGGAGCTTGAAAGGTCACACCAGTAATGATGGTATTAAGGGGAAAAGGGCATGTTAGCAAGGAATGGGCAAATATGGATGTTAAATCTTGGGTGNTGCGTAATGCACCTTCTTTTTGAAATTTAGTCATTCACAATGGGGAGACAAACAAGTGTTAGCATGTTAGCTGGGTTGGGTTTTTTTAATTTTATTTTTTTCGTTACTTCTTGCTTTCTAATAATGTACAAACCGCTTTCTTAACATTTAAAAAACCCTTCCCTGTATGTTTTTTATCTTCTCCCACCTGGGGGGGAGGGAAAAGATTCTGAGTTGTTGCAGTCCTGGATTTTAGGTAGTGCTGCAGGATTGCCTATAGCAGCCTGGACTTGCACAGCTGTCCAGGAGCAAAAGATACCACAGTTGCATTTCCCCTGACTTTTTTCTGCACTCCCAACATCCTATATGCCACCCCTGCCACAACCTCTGCAATAAGCATTGTGGCAGGTCTAAAACCCAATTTGGTTGTGCTTGGAAATATTACTGAGTTCTGAGCTTAAACGAGATCAGAGATGTGCATATGGAGAGCACTAACTGAAATACATAGTGCAGTACATTATGGGTAGCATTTTTATTTTCCATTTATTTCCATTATTTCCCTTAAGTAACACTCGTGTGGGGGGAGTGGGTTAAGTGCTCGTTTTTAAAGTTTTCTTTAGAACCTCAGTTTTGCTGACTCTGCAAATTGGTCATTTTTAAATGCTATTGCAGTCCTCTTATAGTGAGGTGAATTGTATTTCTATCCTGTGAAGTACCACATGCCTGGCTCTATTTGTTATCTTTCACCTTCATGAAAGTGCATTTGAATAACAGAAACTGCAAATACGGCTTAGAAGAAGAGAACAATGTATGAATATGAACAATTCTGAAAAAGCCCTTGTAAAATAAATAGGCAATACTATTCTTACTGCAAAGAAACCAGGGGCCTGATATTATCTGATGTTGAGCACGCTGTACATTGATGGCAGTCGGCTCCTCTGAATTTCTGAAGTCACTTGAAGTCGGCATGAATTTCATGAAGTCACTTGCCAGTCAGCAGCTGGTCCGTGACGGGACTGCCAAAGGACCTTGTTCCCCCTATTCAAACTGTGCTACCCTGACAGTAATGGTGTGTTGTGAAGATTAAGCAGGCTCAGCGTTTGAATTTGAAATTAATTTTATTTGTTACATTTAATTAACTATTATAATCTATAAAATGTACTGTGTAAAACACACAAAATGAAAACAAATGGCCATCTGTGGCAATTTAGCATCTCTTCTGTGATCAAAAAAATGAAAGAGGCAGCTTTATCTTGAAAAATTACCCTCAAGGTAGAAGGTAATCCTCCAGATCTGGCTGCCAGATAGGAAAGTGTAAACCTTCGCATTTGTGTCCTACCCAGGGCTCTTTCTGTAATGTGGAACTGCTTTTTACTGTTCTTAAGAGAAACCTATTAATTTTGGTGAAACTTCTTGTATTAGGATGTAAATAAAGCTGCTTGTGCTGAGAAGTACTGCCTGACTGCAAAGGTGGTCTTTGTCAGGGCCTGTTGTACTCAATGGAGGAGCCTCTCTGGTGTTTTTATTTTGCTAGGACCATATTCTGGTAAGTGTTCAAAATATGGATGTGTCTGAGTTAACCGAGGACAGCAGATGCATGCTCGGGGTGACTCTCATTCCAGGTAGTTGTAGCGCTGATAGGAATCCAGAAGGTGCTCATTAGAGAAAAAGCTATTGCTGTGTTATTTCTGATCGTAAAACAGGTGATGGGATCTGTCCTGGCAGAAAAAGATCTAGCTTATGCTTTTGCTTGTTGTACTAATTTTATAGCAAATGTTTTGCTTTATGTAACAGAGCTTCAGGTACTGCAGGTTTTAAAACTGTCTCCAGCCAGATACTGAATTGCTCACCTCCAAGAAAGTGAGAGAGAAAAGTCTGGACTCTACAAGAGGTGGGCGATTTGAGGGTAAAATGTCAAGACCAGATGTCACTGCTGGCAAGGGTGCAGGGAACTGTGATGAGGGTGAGCCAGTAAGTCCTGCCTAGATGAGTTCTGCTCAGATAACCTCCTTGTGTGGTACGGTCAGTCACTGCTAGGCAGCCTCAGGACTTAAGTGGCTGTCCGATATGAAACCCATTGAAATGAGCCTTTTCACTACAGGCAGTGGGCTGCCTCTCATGTTTTTATATGTTCTGGAGATTTTATAATCTTTTAAGCCCTGCATCAGATTTAAGGGTAAGGATAAAGGATGTTTGCATCTGTTGATTTCTATAAAATACAATTTTACTGCAACCAGTCAGCTAATCTAAGTTGCTTGAGACTGCTAAGTCTTCATGTGGTTGGAAAGAACAGGTAGTTTAAATCTCTGAAAGAACAAAACCCAACTTGACATGGAAGTTACAGAATTCATTGCACTGTCCAAAAGTGGCACAGCAGTAGTGAAAAATTGCTTTGCTTGCTGATGCTTTCTAAGCACATCTGCTCTGCAAGTGTCCCTCTGTGGTGACAGATTTGAAGAAAAAAAAAAAGCTTTGCCTTTGGAGGATTTTGTAAGCAGGTGGAATATGTTGCGATCTGCCCCCCGTTAAACAAAGCAGAGTGGTGCTGGCACCTTGACTGGGCTGTCTCATCCATTAGGTAGCATGTAAGCAGGGCAGTACAGGAGTCTCTGGAAACTTTAGCTTGAGAAAAACATTAACGTTAATGTCAGCAGGACCAAATCTGCCCACCTATTAACTTGCCTGAACTAAGAGATGCTGGCGCTGGAGCTGAATTTAGCTTGAAGTCCATGTGCATGTAGTTGTCTGCAGGAGCGGAATGCGCCTTGCGTGGCTCTCCAGCCTTCCCTCTGGCAGGGCTTGTGATGCGTGCTCAAGGGGTGCGTGTCCTGTCAGGCCAGGGTAACTTTGCATCCCTTTCCTTCCTCCTTTGGGGTATGTTTTCTGAAACTGTGGTTGCTGGCTTGCACGGAGACTAACTTCTGTTGTGCTTGGTTCTTCCTATGATTATTTCTACGTCTTCCTCCCTTTGCCAGCTCTAATAGATGTTCTTTTGTATTTGTTTGTCACTGGCAAGATCTTTTGTTTCTTTAGTATAAAAAAAAAATTTGGGTGTTCAAATCATGGGAATGAATTAAAAGCAAATGGACTGCAATGCTTGTCATAAAATACATGATTTGTCCAAAAGTTAGCTGGACACTTGATTTTCCTCATCAAAATTAACTGTATTTCTTGACCTAGAGGGCTGGCTGTAATTTTTTAAGCTCCTACTCATAATAGATCCAGCTTCTGCCTGCTTTGCTCACACTGTATTCATAGCAATTATGTCTCATTTTTCAGGAAAGCTAATAAAACACTGCTTAGAGAACGTTCTTAACCTTCTGAGAGATATCCTCCAGTTTTCTCTTCCACTGTGGAGAGGCACCTCCTGTGCCTCTCTTGAGTTGTACTGGTTTTTTACAGGTTTGCTAGACTGAGGTGTGAAAACAAGAGCAGCTCTGGGCAAAGCAGAAGGGTGCTCAGGCAGGGGCAGCCCTGGCAGCTGCTGCTCTGCTGCCTCCTCGTTGGTGCCAGAGCCCTGGAGAGCCAGGCTGGGGTCTAAGGGACAGGGCAAGGCACAGGTGTGATGGAGGAGATGGCTTGGTCCCAGCACCAGCTGCTGTTGACTGTCTCTCTGCTATCCTATCCCTGGTAATAAGAACAGCAAGTCTGACTCCTCATGTGTCTCCCACCAGCTGGAGAAGCCCAGACTTGAACCATGGGCAGCAAAATTCAATTTTGCCTGCATGACTGGAAACCTTGAGCAGGGGTGATGTGGCAGCTGCTGCCCTCCCTGGTGCTGGTGTGGGCTGGAGAAGGAGGTGCCCTGCAAGTGCTGCTTAATTGCTATGTCTTGTGAAGCACAACCACAATCAAAAGGGACTTCACTAGAATCTGTGCAACACTGTAATCCTTCGTCCTCACTTTCTCACAAAAGTATGTTACTCCTCCCTTTTAATTTTTCTAGACCCTTTCAGGAGAGGAGTTGGGCTGAATACCAGGTGGCCAAATGGAAATGAAAGTGCTATCAGCCATTGAAGCATGTGAAAAAGTTAGTTTTCTCTTCTGGCTCCACTTCAATGTGATTGCTCTGGGTGCCTTTGCTCTGGGAAAGCACACATTCAGGCCATGACTCACAAACCTTTGAATGGGTTTGTGGTCTGCAGGGATGGGGTGTAGCTCGGGAGGAGACATCTTTCTTTTTCCTCTTGTGTATTTCTTTAAAAGAAAAAAAAGAAAATAAAAAAATTCCTGTCCTCAGCTGCAGTGGACTAGGAACTCTGGTTGAAATGCCAGCTGTATTCACTTGTGTTTTCCCTTCTGTGCTATCTTGTCAAGCAAACTTTTTTCAACTGCTCATTCCACAAAGACAACAGACATAAGCTGATGTGCTGCTGGAGCTGCTGCCTTTCGCTGATGGGTATTTTGGTGCTGTAGCCTGTTGAGTGTATGTGATAATTGGTTTCCCTTTTGGTCTTTGAGGACAGAAGATGCAATTAGCGTGTCCAGCATATTTGCTTTTATACATCATCAAAATTCTTTTAGGAACACCAAGGAGTCATTAAACTGGGACTTAGTTCTTATATTGTAAAATACCTTGGCTTTCTGAGCATCAGAAGAAATTGCTTGCCCTAGCTGCTGCTCTGCTGGTATATTTGAATTCAGTTGTGGTGTCACAAGTGCAAGTACAAAATCCTATTGAAGTACACCAGAAAAATTAAAGATACCTCTGCAAAGCTCTTGAGACTTGGAGCTTATACCAAAGGATGGGTGTTGGTCCTCAATTTGTCTTTCAGGCAAGGCTTGAGAAGCTTGTAGGTGGATAATGGGGGATATTTACATGTTAAATTTTAGGTAAGGTTTTCACAGTGTACTGAAAACAACTTGCATTACACTTTAAAGTTTACCAACATCTGATTTCTAGCACCTTGCCACTTCTGAATAACACCACAGCCAGCCTACACTGCAGTCTGGCTACCTGGGTGAAGGCTGCATCTGAGGAGACAAGAACAAAACGTTGAGGGCCATACGGTTTCAGGTTTGCATATGTCTGTGTAAGCAGGTCTACATGAATATATGGAGGCAGTGTTCCCTACTAGAGATGACCAGAGACTTTCCTGGGATGCTGGAGAGCAGCTGGGCAGTGGTAAGATCCAAGGCTGATGTCCTTTTTCCACAGGTCCCATATCAGTTGTCTTGTCTGCTGGCTCATGCTCATTTGCAGATGTACATTTATTCCTTGCTGGGACAGAAACAAAAGTGTATTTCTTTTTGTTCCAGTGAGAAATGGTAGCACACTGAAATGTCAAGATTTTGCAGGCTAAGAAATACGTCTGCTGATGAGAATTTATTTGGATTATTCCAATTTTGGAATAAATGACCAGAAAGAAGAAAGGATGGAGCAGAAAAAAAAAGTGTGATTCCTCTGACTTTGCTTCTCCATGAACGCTGCTGAGGAAATACGTGACCAACCGCCTACTTCTGCAAGAAAAGAGAAATATCTTCGTTTGGCTCTGTGGGATTCCTTTGCAAAGAAGTAACTTAAATGGGTAAATAATCTTTTGGCAAAATTTGCCTTGTGTAAACAACAACAAAAAAAATCTGGCTTTGATTGAGAATCAGTTAAATGATTCACATTTCCATTTCACTGATTTCCTATTTCTTTTTTAAAAACAAAGGAGGCTAGACTTCATCACAGTGTTCTGGTTTTGAACAGACCCGGGAGGACACCTCCAAACCTTGCTCCTCCAGACCTCAATCTCCAGTAACCTGCCTTTAAAATGTCACTGTTTACCAACAGCCACTTCAGATTTACAACAGTTATTGTCCTAATTACAGACAGAAACTGTTGTCTGAGAGATAACTGTATGGAAACTGTCAAATGCTGACATTTAATGGCAACCATGGGAGCTGGAGATCTGTTGTTTTGGAGAGGGTTCTAAAAATACTCCATAAAAAGTAAGTTTAAGATCTGTTACTGCTTTTTTAAGTTTTAAAAATATTCCCCGTCACTGAATTTCATATTTCATTTGAAACTAAATATCCTACAATAAAATAAAAAAGAAAAGTAAAAATCCACAGTAGGAATAAAATATGGCATTTGTCTTCATTTGGCTATTTCTTTAGGGTTATTACTAGCAAAGCAAATTTGGAACAAACCCTGTTAGGATTTCTGCTCCTGTCTGTAGAGCCCTAAGCCTGACATATAGCCATTAATTTACCAATTTTGAAAGGATTTTTATCTAATAAAAAGAGAGGTGAGTAGGAGCCTACACTTCATTGCAGACACAAAGATACAGTTTTGACAACATTATCTCAAGCCCCTGTGATACAGCTTCAATGCTCAGTGGAGAAGAACGGGTACGCAGAGCTCTGCTCACCAAGTGTCGCAGTGAGCCTGCTCTGCCCTGCCGGCCATCGTGCCGGGGAGAGGGGTGAGTTGAGAGCTTGAGTCTGGAAGTGCTGGCTGGAGGGTTTAGGTGCACAAGTCCTGCCTAGGCTAGCAAGAGCCAATGCTTAGAGTATCGAATGAGTTATTGAGGAGGATGGGAAGGAATGAGGGATGAAGTGGGGGGGAGCCTTTGCCTGCTGCTTAGCAATGCTTAACAGACAGAAGTCAGTCACAGCTGGAGGTCGTTCATCTCTAGTTGCACGTGAGGGCTAAAATCTGCCGGCAGTTAGCTAAGCTGGGACTAAGTGGGCTCAGGGGACTGTGGATTGCCTCCAAGGGATGCAGGAAGGCTTTGCATTGGACAGATCTCAGCAGGCAGATCCAGTGCAAATCCACGAGAGTGATGTGGTCGAACCCAGGAGGAGGATAATAGTGATTCTCTGTACAGGCTGCCTATCTGAACACCATCTCTGCTTGTTGCTTCTATTTTCAGTTAGTTTGGCTTAGAAACAGGGTTTTAAGCAAGGCAGGCACTGAGCATCAAACTGTGCTATGGTGGTGTGTATTGGTAGGAGTGTGGGAGTCTGGGATTGCCTTGAGCCAAGAGGGGAGAGGACGGATCCCATTAGGTGTCAGAATCAAGGTGTATGTCGGGGAGCAGCAAGTATTGGGTCTGAGGTGGTGGCTGGGAGAATCTTCCTCTGTCCTGGAAGATGCTGAGATGGTGTAGATGCCCCATCCCTAGAAACATTCCAGGTCAGGTTGGACGGGGCTCTGAGCAACCTGATCTAGTTGAAGATGTCCCTGCTCCCTGTAGGGGCTTGGACTAGATGACCTCTAAAGGTCCCTTCCAACCCAAACCATACTGTGATTCTATGGTCAGGAAGGAGAAAACTGGGGGCTGGGGGGAGCATTTAATCCAGTTTCCTCTACTTAGCGAGAGGGATGTTATTAAATGGAAGAGATCAGGTAAGATAGGGCAAATGGGATGGGGCTGCTGTTGTGCTCTGGGTTTCATGACTTATCTCAGCTTAGCATAGATCAGAGAAGAGTCTCAGCCCTGGTGGGTGCCCTGCAGATCATGTTTATCCCCTGGGCAATGGTCAGGCTACTCTGGCATTGAAGATGCAGCATGTGCATTTTTCATCTGTGACAAAGAGCATGCATGTCTGTGCTGGGGCGTTTTTAAGAGGAGATAACTTTTCTCTTGTGTGTTTTGTAACCTTCTGGGGCCAGTGGTATTGTCTGATAACAGCATGTGCGGTGTGCATACAGGTGCTTGGTGTTTGATGGCCACGTTCAAGTGTTAGTGCTTTTGAATAATCTCTCCTTGTCTTGAAGGGTTGACGAAGCATAGGTCATGCACAGGAGAGGATTAGGTTCTGTCATTTGTAACATCATTGTTACTGTTCTGAACTGCGCTCCCCTTTCTTGCAACGTCATGGTTGTGGTATCTTCTTCCCATATCTCAACTACAAAAAAACGGATCAACCTTCAGTTTAGTTGGCAGAGGGTCAGAGTTGTAGCTGAAAGGGCTGGAGGGGGAAAGGTGGTTTGGGGAAACCAGCTTCATGATGAAAAGAAGGGTAGTGGGATAGTGACTGTCTGCTGGTGCCAGTCTAGCAAATGCTTAAGTTGCATAAAACAGGTTAAGGGTGAGAGGTAGATAAAGGCATCGTGAAATCTCCTTTCAAAATTTGCCAGCTCTTAGAATGGTGGGATTAGCATACCAGCTCTTTCCTAATAGAAAAGGAAGGATTGAGATTATTTAACTTTCATCAAGATTATGGCGTTGTTTAGACTTCCCCTCTCCCCAGTTTTCTGTGCCTTAAAAAAAAAATCTAGCTGTGTGGGCTGGAGTAGCTCTGAAATGCAGCCAACTGGCAGGCTGTAAACTAACTTAAAGCAATAATTTTACAAAGCTAAAATAATAGAAATCCTGGGAAAAGCAGTGTTTTGCATGCGTATCTTGAGATCTGTGGAGTGCGTGTGTGCATGCGCTCGTGCTTGTGGTGGGGGAGGGATTTGTCAGAGTACACCTGCCTGTCTTCTAAATTAGCTAACTGAGGGTTTGGTTTCCAGCGAGATCTATCTGTCCATCCAGCAGGCCCCATGGTTGCCAATTACTGCCTTTGCGAATGCTGTCAAGCCATGGCCATGGCTGGTAGTGCTGTGCTGTTGCTGATGCCTTGGCAGTTGTTGTTTTCTGGGGCTTTTTCAGCCAGTATTGAGCATGCCAGTGATGGTGCCCTGTCTGCAGAGATTGGCCCGACCAGTTGAGAGTGTGACTCAGCTTCTGCCTGTGCTCTGGCACTGTGTGGATGGTCAGTCTGCTGGTGAGGCCCTGGCACGCCATTCCTCCCTGGCTCATCCCCTCATCTTGGTGAGACCCCTCAGCATTTTCCCCTGCTGTTTCAAGTGTTGTTCGTAAACGTCTTACCCTGTTTATGCTTGAGATGCATCTGAAGATCCTGCCACTTACATATATTCCATAAATTTTCTCATTCTGACAAGAGCATGACCTTTTAAGTGCAGATCATTCTTGCCTTTATTGCAAAGCATCTTTTTCTTTCTTTTCTCCAATGTTTGTGAAGTTTTCTATTTGTACTAATGACTTGGCATCCAAATAGGTCAATACCTTGCTGATTTGTTCTGATACGTGTATTCAGCAGGAACCATCTTTCCCTAGAAAAAAGGTGGTAATCTTACTCCTCTTCAGAGGAGTCTTGGCAGGTGTAATCACAGTATTTGTGATTTATGTCCAATGTATGTGAGAAGAGCTGACATCTTAGGGCAAGTTGCAGATATTAAGGGTCTAAGTAATACCTGCTTTTGACATTTGTGGATTTCTCTCTGCTAGATCAAAAGTGAAATTGTTAATTCAGTTGATCAAACCTTTGGTCCCTTTTTACACTACAGTTACTGGGTTAAATGCTGTCTTAATCAGCTCAAATCTCTACCTTCTCCTTCTGTAAGGCGCTACAGAAGTTAGACCCATAGCATTAGTCTGTTTTAATGAACCTGCAGCTAATGCTGAATAGGATGGGACTGCTGAAGGAACTATAAAAATTGAGGTAGTAATTACATGCAGTCACATCTTATTTAATGATGAAACCTGGCTGTAGGTTTTTCTATGTGGAGGGTTTTTATGTCTGGACTACTCGTGCTCTGAAATTTTAGCCTCTTCCTGTATTGGCCTGTTGCATTTTCTGGCTTGTTTCTTCTCTTCTGTTGATTTTCTCAGCATGTCCATGCTGCCTATTCTTTGCCTGAATTTGGAAGGAGCTACAGGACTGAGGTCTGGTTCTGTGTTAGCATGCTTTGGGCTGTAGTTAGTATTTTCATTTCTGTTTCTCTGACTTATCTGAGATTAGAAATCATTAGTACCATAAGGAGGTAACTGAGGGAAGTGTTCTGGAGGCCATCTGCATTGCTGAAATTCAAATCCCCATGGGGCTCATTTCTTAGCAATGTGAAACTTGCCTAAACAGTAACAGGAGTCCTGCCTGCATTTAAGATTGCAGGATCTGGCCCTAAAACATCTGGGGTATTCAGCTGCAGTGGTAGCACAGGGTTGTAGGGGAGGGGAGACCTTTTGACGCTGTGGAAGTACACAGCAGCTGCTCAGACACAGGAGTGTGTTACTTTTTGGGGGGCTTCAGCTTTGGAGGAAGGCCAGCTCTTTTGGCAGGAAACAGGGTGAGGGCCCCTAAGAAACCTGCAGGAGTCGTGACTCTGGAGTGCAAGGGAGGTCGTTTCAGTGGAAAGTATCAGGGTTGAGAGGGGTAAAGAGAGGGGATGTACAGAACAGTCTTAAAGGATTTTCTAGAGAGAAAAGGTGTGAAGCCCAAATCCTGCTCCTGGGATATTTTTGCAGACCCACTGAAGCAAAAGAAAATCCTTGAAAAATTTAAGATTCAAGTAGTTATTGCATCTCGTCCAGCAGGAGCAGCAGCATGTGGCAATTCACAGATGCAGGGCTGTGCGCTGCACAAACCCTCTGTACAGCAAGCATGTGGTCTTTGCAGGCGTGCCAGCAGCAGGAGCCGTTCCCTGCGTATACCAGTGTGACTGCTGAGGCAATGGGCTTGTGTGCCAGAGGGCCAGGCACTGGCTGAGAGTAATTACACATTAAAATTTTTAAACAAATTGTTTAGAGCATGCTTTTAGAGAAGGACCGGATAATACACACCAATGCCTATTTAATGTAAAGCTTGTGGTAGTCTGTGATATCACCAGTTGTGTGGTGTGTTGTTTGTGTTTTTTTTTTTTTAAATTTTAATGCTGTCAGATGATGCATTATCCATACCTAGATGCCTACCGCTCATTGTGCAGGTTATCACCACTATGACAGCTCTGTATCTTCAATGTCAGATACACTGTTCTTGAGTCAGAGTAGATTTACAGATTCTATTATATTTCTATTGAACAGCTCTTAATCTGGTCAGAGGAAAACATGCTGCAACCAGCACGTTTTATCCTTTGCCTTTAGTGTTAGAACCCTTTCTGGCAGGGTTGGACCTTGTGTTACAAATAGTCCAACACCAGCTCCATCTCTAACACTAAAAAAACCCATAACCCTGTAAATGCTGGATGTAGTGGCTTCTGTCACTCCCAAGCATACCTGAGTCTAAATGAAAACGAGTGCTGGCATTAATTGAAGGTCTTTGTCTGTGTAACCTGGGTATAGTCCACAGGTCATTTAATGTTGCTTTCTACTCTCGTGCTGCATTCCTTTATTACAACCTTCATGTAAAACAGGGGAGTTGTAAGTCTGAATATAGAAGGTGTCTTCAGCCCTTATTGTTTTGGCAGCTTTATTTTTGACATCACAGTTTCTTTAATAATTGAAGATTATATGCGTGAAGAAATGTAACTGCTCTGTGCATGAAAAATGACATTTGTTTTGCTTGTATGATTTTGCAAACAGAGTTATTGCATTATTTAGCCACTTTTGAGCAGCGTAACACAGGATGCTGCCCTTGACCTGTAAGGAATAGCAATGGCATTGCTCCGTCTATGTAGCACCTTACTATAATTAGCAGTGTTTCTTCCTTTTTTTTTAGTTGTAAGCAGTATAAATTAGCAGAAAGTAGGTAGGAGCATACCAAATACTCAGGAATGTTATGAATGTGAATAGTCCCTGGTGGTTTTTTTCTTTTTATTTTTCTTCCCTTCTATTGCTCAGCTTTCTCCCACCAGCTGCTTTGACCTTGTACCTACCTTGAGATTCACGCTCCTTACCTTTTTTCAATTGATCCTGGCTGTTAGTGCTTTGAATGCCATTGACTCAACGCTGTGGTTATTCCTGTAGCTCAGCAGTTCCACCTTGTTTCAGCTGCTGAAGTCTATCTCTAGTCTTTCTCTCCTTTTTGTTCATTAAACAGAAAGGAAGGAAGAAGGTGAGTTGGAATCTATCACTGGGAAGTATACAATTTGATGTGATTCTGTCTGAGGAGGGGGAGGACTGTGGCTCTTCCTTATGTGCTGATGTAGGTCATGAAAATGTATAATCAGCTTACACTTGTACCCACACGCTGCCAGGAAGTAATCCTGCTTAGCATCACTTTATGGGGTTTGGAGTCTTTCTGAACCTTCTAATCCCTGGTGATATTTAAATAACACGTTGTGATCACCGTTTGGCTTAATCTATATATAAAGGATGGATTATACGGATGTATTAGCATGGAAATACGCATGTGCCTAGACGCACACACACAGAATGTATATATTCAACATGCAGAATAATTTTCATTTGCAGACTATGGGCTAAACCCTGGAGTGTGCTGGGGCAGTTCTCTAGACATCTCTGGGATGGCTGTGTGTCTGGGAAAGCTGAGATACTACAACAGTGATTTCTTATGCTATTCTTAGATGGAAATTTTGTTCTAAAACTAGAAGAACTGCCATGATTGTCCTATTTCTGCAAATAAAGCTCAGAGTGCATTGGCTACTTCAACATGCAGGATGAGACAGGTGTGGGCTTTTTCCCCCCAGTTAGCTGGGTTGTCAGCCAAAGGGGGTCTGCCCTGCAGATTTATGATTTGAAAATAGCTGTGAAGAGCTGCTTGGTGAGTAATGTGCAGAAGGCACCAGAAAATTTCTTAATCTATGGCATCCAGCACCTACACAACCTACTCCTGCCTCCCACGTGCAGACACCTTTTCTGTGAAGCACTGAACCCTGGGAAGGTCTAGAAGTCCTGCAGGCACCACTGGCCGGGGCTGTGCTTGGCCTTTTTCTAGGAGAGGAGCTATTTGTGAAACTTCACCAGAGTCAAGGGGAGTGTTGGCCAGAGTTCTGCCCTTGCTTGCCATCTCCAGTGGTGGAACTGTGAATACAAATGTTCCTCCTCTAGCTCCTCTGTGTTTTGAGCAACCATCTGTGTTTCCCCCATCAGCTGTGCTGTGAATATAGGACATACCACTCTATACCTTTGGCTAAATTCTTCCCACAGAATTCACCCAGCATGCGTTCCAAGCATGGGTCCAAAATGTAGCAGTTACTATTCTGAATTAAGGTGTAGTCCTGTCCTGGCTTGCTCCAGTGGTCAGTCACATTTCAGTAAGTGAAAACAGCGTGCACAGGAGGTGCCAGTACTGACCCCAGTAAGAGTCTGGCTTTGCAGATTCGCTGGCAGTGTGTGTGTTATACACTGCCTGTAGCCATACATTTGTCTTCAACGTAACTCACAGAAAATGTGTGATTTCCATTGCCAGAGAGATGGACTTTGATCTAGCAAAGCACACAAATGAGTAAATAGATCCACCTCTTAATGGAACAAATGGAAGTGCTTAAACTTCAGCCCTTGCACTCATGTACCACTAGCTCTGATGGCAGTGTGCAGTTAGTGTTACCGGTTGCGTTTGGAAGAGATGTCAGAAACAGGAACAGTAGGAAACCAGGTTGTGATTCATGAACACCAATTTCAGATGCACAGCATGCTTTCCAGATTAGAATCTGGTCCATACAATGGTGTCATTATGAATTTATATTAAAAGTCCTTTCCACTGGCATGAGAAATTGCTATTGCAATAATACCCATTCTATTGTTAATAATAATTGAAATGCTTGAAATAAGAAAATATTAGCTGATATTTAAACTACTTATTATCAAATCAAAGTTCCTTAGATAAAATCACTTAATTAAGCTGCATTCTATTTGCTAAGCATCTAGATCAGTATTCAATAGAGGTAAATAATGCTCCTATGATTTCTAATACCAGCTAGCATATTAACTTCTTGAAGCATTACTACAATAACCAGCATTTTTGGAAAGCTGCATTGTGTAGCCAGAAACTGATCTACTGTGCAGTTGAAAAAGGATTATTAATTTAAAGCAAATGTTCAGTTACACACAGAATGTCTTTGAAAGCCTCCAAATACTGTTTTGTAAATCAAGGTTTCCCTTGTCTTCTGAAGTTATTATTTTTTATCGCCATGGATATTGATACTTGGAAGCTCAGATGATTTCTTTGACACGGCTAAGCAAGTCATTACTGTGCATTACACATAAATTGACATTTCTCTTTTTTCTTTTTTTTTTTTTCTTCCCACTGTAAGGCTCTTGTGACGCTTGTCCTGCTTTGCACTGAAAACTACCCAGAGAGGTAACTCATGTCACCATGATAAGCACACTGCAGCCTCCTTAATTTTTCATTGCTGCCTAAAGGACATTTGGGGAGGGAGATGCTGTTAACCTGCAGAATTTTTGTCCTGAGGAAGTGTGATGATGCAGTGGGTTGCCTTACTGAACTGTAATTCAGTCATAAATACAAAGAAATTATGTTTAAAAGATGTTAAGTCTCTAACACATTGACAAAACAGAAGTTGGGGCTGATGACTAGGAGTTGATCCTAAAAATCCTTGATCGTCCAGGTAGACTAGCGGATTGTGATCTGCAGTAAATAATTGTTGTTGTTCTCAGCCCTGCAGTGTGATGTGCACGGTTTGATTTCTGCACCTGCCCAGAATTTCACTGTAGTATTTGGAGTTGCTGAAATCTGGAAGGTATTTCAGGTTATTAACTTGTATCTTCTGCATGTGCAGAGAGGAGAAAAAGCTTTGGCACAAGTGCAAGAGGGATTTGTTGGGATGATTGCAGTGTTCTTTGTGGTATCCCAATAATGAAAAAAAAAATAATCATATGAATCTCACTTTGAAAAGAGAGTTAGGTTTTGAGCACTTACATCTCATTGATTTCCTGTGGAACATGATCTCGTAAATTGTCGAAGTCATTTTTGATATTTTACCCTGTCACCTTTTCTATGCAGAACCTGCTAATAGATTCCAGTACATATGTTGTCACTAGCGTCTAAAACTGATAATTAGGTCCAGTTTGAAAACAAACACATTTTTATTAGATGTTTATGATCTTCTGGCAAAAAATTATTTAAGCAAGCATGACAAATGCAACCATTTGTTAAAAGAGCACTGTTGACAGTATAAGCGCTTAGTGTGAGTACAGAACTGCTTATTTTAGTACTTGTTGAGCACCTGTCATGAGGTACCTACTCCTTTGTGGGCTTGTAATTTTAATTATTATAAATTACTATTGAGATTGGTGAATACAGGAGGAAAAAGTAATTTGCATTGAATATTCCTTGTTTTACAGTATTTTGAGGCTATTTTACTCTGCAATTGTCTAC